>PVJO010013782.1:0-50806 GCA_004026905.1 Hystrix cristata | reverse complement strand
ATTAAATCTAAATAAGGTAGACAAAAATAAATAATAGAAAAATGCAATAAAGAGATTCAGTTGGACCACATTATTATGCATATACATAACTATATATATAATTTAATGTATTCACATAATAACGGAGAAAAATAATATTATCGTGCCAGGCATGGTGCACGCTTATAATCCCAGCATTCAAGAGGCCGAGGCAGGAGGATCACCATGAGTTCAGGGTAGTCTGGGCTACATAGTCCAAGGCCAGCCTGAACTGCATAGTGACGCCCTGTCTCAAAAAAAAAAAAAAAGATTAATGATGCTAAAATATCATTTGATAAAATATATCCCTCATTTAATGATTAAAATCAATCGAAAAGCAAAATAAAAGCAAAAAAGCACTGTTATTTTAATCATTTAAAGTTTATTGATCTACTTTTACAGCTCATTATTTCGACTATCTCGAATGAACTACTTATACTCAAAAATGAACATAATATGGTGACGTTGGGTAGAATGGTAGATATATGGCGATTAGGCCAATATTGGTGGTAGTTTATTTTAATTACATACTTAGATTTTTTACCCCCTTGTTCTATCAATCAGTGAGGGAGGAATAGTATATTCTTAGTTGTTTCTTTTGATTCATTTATTTTGAAGTCATGTTATTAGGGAAACACAAATAAAGATTTTCTATTTTCTTGATACATAGATTATCATTATCAATATAAAATACTGATTTCTATCCCTGGGGATTTAAAAATTGATTATGAAATTATTTTCTGATGTTCATATAAACACTGCAGCTTTCTTAGTAGTATTTTATGGCTTATCTTTCTAGGTTCTTTACCTTTCTTTGTCTGTTTCATGTGAGTCTCTAGTAAAGATTTCATCAGCAGCCTTTTCACATATTCAATCTAACAAGTGCCTTTCAGAAAATGCTTGAATCATTTGCATTTAATATAATCAGATATTGAATTTAGATCTACCATCTTGCCTTTTTTCCTGATTTGTTCTATGCTTTTTCTTCTTTCTTTATCTACTTTCCTTTGCATTCATTGAATGTTTTAAAATATCTCTTCATTTATCTGGCAAAGGCCTTATGTATTCTTTGTCTCTGAGAGATTTTTCTTTGTATTTAGAATTCTAGGTCAAAAGTTTTGTTTTGTTTTGTTTTGTTTTGTTTTTTCCTTGGACATTTTACATGTTATTCTATTTCATTATCTGTTGTATGGTTTCTGATAAGGACTTTGTTGTAATCTATATCTGTGTTCCATTATTTGTAATGTGTTTCTCAGCCTGCTTTTAATATTTTCTCTGTTCTCCATTATTGGAAGTTTTGATTGTGATAATCCTCTATGTAATTTTTTGGTCTTTATTCTGACCAAAGTTCATTAAACTACTTGGATCTATGTATTTACTGTTTTGATTCAATCTGGAAATTTCGTAGTCATTATTCTCTCAAATATTTATTCTGCCCAGACCTTCCCGTGAGTCACCTCCTGCCATGACCTTCTCAGAGTCACAACACACATATGTTAGACCGCTTGGTTCATCTCACGTGTCACTAAATCTTTGTGCATTTTCCAGCTTATTTTCTAAAACTTTGTCTTGCTATACTTTCAGTTTAGTTGTCTTTATTGCTGCACTGTAGATCCTAGTCTTTAGAGCATTTGGCAAACTTTTCATTTAAAATGTATCTTTCATCCCTGTAACATTCATTTTTTGTTTTATATTGTATGTTTTTCTCATTGTCATTTTTATGTTTGTGTTAAGACTTGGCACATTGAGTATCCTTTTTTTAAATTTTTTTATTTTTATGAGTACGTGTTTGCAGTAATGATTATATTGAACACGGGGGATTAGTCAGCATATGTAACACATCTCAATTCTGTTTTTATTTCCCCTTCTTCATTCCCCTCCTTTTTTGCCAGAATCAAATTTATTTATTTTATAAGTCCCTAAAAAGTTAATTATTTTCCATATAGATTAATATCCAGACTAACAGATCAGAAAATATATAAAAGCCGTAAGACAATTGTGCTAAATCAAGGTATACTTTTATATACATTGTCCATCCTGGATCACAATAACTTTTCTCTTTTTGTCCTGTTGTCTCTCTTTTATTTTGCACTGTATTTATACTTTGAGATTCTCACGTAAAAGAAACTATGTGACATTTAAGCATAGTGGTCTAACTTACTTCAAATAACATTATGATCTCAAGGTGCATCCATTTTCCTACAAATGACTCAAGTTTATCCCTCCCTGTGGCAGAGTACTACTCCATTGTGTATGAATTGCCATTTTCTTTGTCCATTCATCTGTTGATGGACATATAGGCTGTTCCCAAGATTTACCTATTATGAATTGTGCTGCTATAAACATGAGCATGCATATATCACTGTAGTATGGTGTCTTCAGAACTTTGAGGGAGATAACTAGAAGCAGAATAGCTGGATCAAATGGAATTTCTACTTTCAATTTTTTGAGGAATCGGTATACTGAGATCCATAGTGATTGTGAGTAGTTTGTACTATCACCAACAATGCTGAAGAGTTCTATTTTTCCCCGCAGCCTCTGCAGCATTTGTTATTGGTTGATTCCTTGATAGTAACCATTCTTTCTAGAGTGATATGTAATCTTAGTGTTTTTAATTTGCATTTCTTCAATGGCCAGCAATGTAGAGCATTTTTAAATGCATTTATTGGTCATCTGTACTTCTTCTGAGAAGTGTTTATTCATTTCAGATGCTCATGTTTTGATGAGGCCTTTAAATTTGGGCGGTCTGATTGTTTTGAGTTCTTCAGATAGTAGTCCTTTGAGGAGTAGCTGGCATACATTTTTCTTTTCACTCTGTTGGTGGTTTCCTTTGCTGTGCAGAAGCTTTTTAACTTGATATGATCCCATTTGTTGATTCTTGGTGCTGTTTCTTATGCAACCAGGTTTCTGTTCAGAAAATCTTTGCCAACACCTATGTCTTCAGGAGTTGTACCTATTTTGTCTTCCAGCAGAGTGAGTGTTTCTGTGTTTGTATTTAGATCTCTGATCCATATTGATTTTGGTTAGCGCATGAGATCTGTGGGTCTAGGTTCACCTTTGGCAAGCAGATAGCCAGTTTTCCCAGTATCATTTGTAAAAGCAGTTATCTTTTCCTCAGAGAAAGTGTTTGGTCCCTTTGTCAAAACTAAGGTAACTGAGTGAGCCTGGAGTTGTTTCGGCATCTTCCCTTCTGTCCCACCGATACACAAGTTTGTTTTTTGGCCAATACTATGTGGTTTCTATTACTGTAGAATTGTGCTATAAATTGAAATTCGGTATTGTGATGCCTCCTGCCTCACCTTTATTACACAGAATTGCTAGGTCTCTTCTGGTTCCGTATGAATTTTAGGATTGCTTTGCATAGTCCTGTAAGGAATGGTATTAGTATTTAATTGGGATTGTGTTAAATTTGTATAACAGTTTTGGGAGCACTTACTGCTATTTTGACTATATTGGTTCTGTCTCTCAAGGAACAGGAGATACCTTTTTCAGAGTACTACAGTTTTCATTGTAGAGGTCTTTCATTTTCTTTCTTGGTTACATTAATCCTTAAGTATTTCATTTTTCTCGATGCTGTTGTGAAGGAGTTGTTTCACTAATTTCTCTCTCAGTAAGGTTGTTATTGGTGTACAGGAAAGCTATTGGATTTTTGAGTGTTGACTTTATATTCTGCTACACTACTGAATTTGTCCATTAATTCTAGTAGTCTTTTGGTGGAGTTTTTGGGCTCTTCTGTGCAGAAGATCATGTCATCTGCAAATAATAATTTAACTTCTTCCTTTGCTATCCATATCCCTTTCATTTATTTCTCTTGTTTAACTGCTCTAGCTAATATTTCAATAAGTATATCGAACAGGAGTGGTAATAGGGACCATCCTTGTCTTGTTTCTGATTTTAGAGGGAAAACTTTCAGCTTTTCTCCATTTAGTATGATGTTGGCTTGTCAGAGATTGGTTTTTATCAAATTGAGATAAAGACCTTCTGTATCTCTTTTATTCAGGATTTTTATTATGAAAGAATGTTGGATTTTGCCAAAACTATGGAGATAATCATGTGATTTTGTCCTTGCTTTTGTTTATGTGGTGCATTACATTTATTGATTTGCATATGTAGAACCATCCCTGCATCCCTGGGATGAATCCTACTTGGTCACGTTGTGTGATCTTTTTGATAATTTGCTGCATTCTGTTTGCCAAGATCTTATTGAAGATTTTTGCAGATGTCTTCATTAAAGAAATTAACTGGTAGTTCTCTTTTTTAATTTGGTCCCTTTCTGGTTTTGGAATCAGAATAATGCTTCCTTCTCAGAATGATTTTGGGAGTACTGTTTCCCTTTAGATTTCATTAAAGAGTTTGAAGGGTATTAGTATTAGACATTATCTAAAGTTCTTATAGAATTTGGCAGAGAACTCACCAGGATCTGGGCTCTGGGCTTTTCTTAATTGGTATGTTTTTATTACCTCTTCAATTTCATTGACTAATATTGGATTATTCAGGAATTTTATGTCTTCTTGGTTTAGCTTTGCTAGTTTATATGTATCTAGGAATTTATCCACTTCTTCTGCATTTTCCGTTTTATTAGAATACAATTTTTCAAAGTAGTTACCAATGATCTTCCGAATTTTGGCAGAGTTTTGAGATTTCACCTTTTTCATTTCTAACTGCATGAATTTGGGTCTTTTCTTTCCTTTTCTTATTTTGGTAATAACTGAAAGATGTATGGTAAGGGTTTTTCTATTTTGTATAACATATTCCCATCGGCTTAAACTATCAGTAGTACATACATTACTGATCTATTGAGCAGCCTGTATCACTGGTGGTACAAAAGGAACTGATCACTTTTATTGGACATTTCAACTAATGAAATTGATAAAAATTATCTAAATCTACTGAATCTAGTTAGTTGCTTAAATTTGAATAATTAAAGCCCAAATATAAATACTAATTAATATTCTACATACCAATTAAAATTATGACAACAATCAATAAATTCATTTATTTCATTAAAAGAATTTTATTTATATTCATAAATAATTTATCATTAACCAAGTCTCTAAATTTTATCCTGAAAATTTAACAAGTACTCCACTACTGGTGTATATAATATGCATTATTTATAACTACTGTACCACAAATTAGTGGTAGAACAATATTTTACAGCATTTTAATGTTTTCCTTAAGGAATTGTAATATGCTGACATCTGGTGTGCTAAATCAATGCCTTTCTTTGTATTATTGTAATCAAAGACCCCTGAGAAGTGATACAAGCCACCCAATGGGACAGTCATGCAGGTACCACTGGTGATTCCAGCAAGTGGGACAATCGAATTCAAACCAGAGCTCCAGAGCTACAATGTGAACTCTATCACCTGATATTAAACCATTAGTCACTGGTGTTTCAAGCCATCTGATGGGACAGCTGTGCACATGCCACCAGGGGTTTAAGCTGAGAGGAGCATGTGAAATTCTATGGTATGAGAATAAGAGGCAGGAAGTGATAGAAAGGATTCTATTGGGAGGTAGAAGGATGTCTATAGAATTAGGTAAAGTTAAGAGACAAAAACTGTAGAGAAATAGAAGATAAAAGAAAAAGCAGGAGAAGAAAAGAAATTACATAGAGAGTACATATTAAAGGGAAGAAATAAAAGGGAGAAGAGGAAAATAATAAAGAAAACAATGAAGTAAGAAAAAGAGATGAGAAACAAGAAATAAGAAAAAGGAAAATCCCCCAAGACCCCATAAATTGGCATTAGATGAAAGGAGGAAAGGAAAGAAGAGAAAAAGAAAAAAAAAATTAAAAACAATGCACATACAATAAAAAGACCAAACAAACAACAACAACAACAACAACAAAAATAAACGAAAATAAATCTCTCTATGATCTTACATGTGTGGTTTTCTTCTGGGACCTACATTTGGAGGCAGGGTCCAAGTTAAGAAGTGTCCCCACTCACAGCGTTAGATAAAGCGGGCAGTCAGACCTCAGATCTATGCTGGATGCAGGACCAGAAGGCCGTAGGATTAGGGCGAGGGTGTCAATTCTGCTACTTTCAAATCTAGAGCAATTAAGGCTGAGTGTGGCCTCTGCGTGTGGAGATGGGGCCTATATCCTTTAGCTTGAACCCCTCAGGAGGTCTCTTGCCAGCTTGATCATGGCTGTCTGCTGTAGCTGTTCCTCACCTAGTCACTGTGGGAATGTAACACTGCAGGTGCTGAACTGACGACACCTGTGGCTGCCCGGAGTTCTGGGTTCGAACGTTCAGTCTACCCCTGGAATGGCCGTCAACCAAGCACTCTCTCCAGGAAGTATGGCGGTGCTTGGTCTGAAGTCATCCTCCAGCTATTGCAGCTCACAGGATTCGCTCATCTGTTTCACTGCTGTGTTTCTGCCAGAAGCCGTCTGGAGTTTCCATTTTCGCTTTGTCTCTGTGGATTCGGTCATCTTCCTTTCTCACAAGCTAGGAGCTACAAGTTTGGGGGAGAAAGTGAAGACTGTCCCTCCCCTTTCCTGCAATGTGTTTTATCTTTTCAGTTTCTCTGTAGATTTTGATTTTTCTATCAGGTTCTTCCTGGTTTCTGAGGATCTACTTCACTTATTTATTTTTGGGGGGGGGGGGGCTACTTCTCCAGGTTGTTATTTTCCAGTGTCTGGATTCTGAATCCCAGAGCGGCTGAATTGTTGCTTACAACTCCACCATTTTCCTGGATGTCTTGGGTACATTTTTCATAGATTTTTTTTTTATTGGTTTCTTCCAAATCCATATATCAACCATTCCTGGGTCTGTTTGTAGTGATTGATTACTCTTTGTTTGGGGAGTATCTTCCTTCTATAATTGTAGAGTGATTTTTAAATGAATGATGTACAGTTTGAATTTTATGGTGAATGATGATTGAATTCATTGTTTTTCTTTTTTCTTTTTTTTCTTTTTTTTTTGGTGCTGGGAATCGAACTCAGGGCCTTGTGCTTGCAAGGCAAGCACTCTAAGCACTGAACTAAATGCCCAGCCCTTGTACTTCTTTAAAGAATAAGGTTTCTCAGCTGAGTTTATATTAACATGCTTGCAGATTAATTCATCCAAGTGTGTTCATTTTTTCCCTATAAATATCTTTTCTTTTAATATAGCCATTAACCCTTTTATGAGGCAACAAGCTATGATAAAACTATAAAAATTTTGTAAAGTGTATATTGAGAGTGATTTTGACATGGTTCATTGGTTTGTCACCTGCATCATTACATACTGTGCAACTGGCCAGGCTAGAAGCCGTGTACCCAATTGCAAAGATCTCAAGCTAAGTAAGGTAGAATGATTTGGAGAAACAAATGGAAAATTCTTTCCTCCCCAATATACATTTTCAGACTAATGCACTCTTTCTATCATGCTTTCCAAACTGTTAATAAAGTTTTCCACACAAGCATTTAAATTGCATTATACAGAAGACTAACAAGAATGTTTTGGGGACTTTTGAGAAGGAAAACTTCTATTTATAGGTAGCTCAGGTTCTTCTTGCATTTCAATTTAATACTCCCTCTTTCTTCTTTGGTTCGCTGCAATTCAGATAATTCTGTGGTATGGTCCCTGGGAACTGTGTTTGACTTCTAGGTCCCCAGCAATTGCTCTTTCCCCCACATTTTGTATTTTGCTTGGCACCTTGTTAAATTTCACCAATGCATGCGTAAATTAGATTTAGACAAAGACCGACAGAACCCACTTTCAGATTCATGGAACTCTTTCTCTGGAAATCTCTGTCTTCCGTGGTACTCTGTTCCAACCTACTGTTATAGCTGCCTTCTATTTCCTGAAAACCAGTCTTTGTCTTTTCAACTCGGAGGGAGAAATGGAATTTGATTCATTTTCCTTCCTCTGCTGTGGGGTTTGAAAATTGCACCTAGCTAGAAAGCTGGGATAATCACAGAGCTAATCTTATTTAATTCTGCTTCCAGGAATCTTCATCCTCCAATACTTGCTTGATGCCTGAAATAGTCATTCCATGTATTTTTGGAGTGTTCTACTTTTAAAATAATTTTTATTAGCAGAAGATGTCAGAATTCTGTTACTTTCACAGGGCTGGAAGAAGAAATCTAGAGGAATATTCTCAAAGTTCTTTTTATCTATGATCAAAATTATTTCCACAAGAAGCTACTGTATTTACCACAAGCATTTCATTCACTAAATTTTAATTCATAAACTTTTATTTTAATAGTACACATTTTATATGAAAACATGTACATGTGTGCTGTGGATATATATTCCTCGTTCTTTGTCTCTCATGATTAAGTGTTGTGGACATGCTACTGGGAATTGGCATCAAAGTTCATGTGGCTGTATCTGTAAAACTTTGAAGTTTGGTTTAGCGATCTCTGGGACAATTTGTAGAATCACACATTCAGTTTTGGAATCCTGAAGGATTTCACTGAGGTGAGTCAATGCAGAAAGAAGCAAACGATACAGATTTATAAACTATGATAGTATAGTTTATACTATGATAGTATAGTTACATGGTGTATTTTATCTTGTAAAGATCTTAGATTCATTATGTTTTAAATTAAATTTCAAAAAACAAATCAGAAATTATGAAAATTATGAAAGAAAAACAAAGCAAGTTATTATCCTTAATAGCTGTAATTCTAAATATTTAGATGTACTAATTATATGTGCTGCCAAAATTTAGAGAATTGTCTAATACATATTTCTTATATAGTTCAGTCCAATTTTATGAATAATTTTATACTTTTTACTTAAATGATATGTCTTAAATTTTTGTTTTGTTTTGTTTTTGTTTTGTTTTGTTTGTGGTGTCGGGGATCGAACTCAGGCCCTTGTGCTTGCAAGGCAAGCACTCTAATCACTGAGCTAAATCCCCAACCCCCTTAAATTTTTATAATGGTCTTTCAGTATCACATTATATATTTTTATAAATGTATTTTATTGAATCACTGACCATTTGTTCTGTTTTCAAAGTATTTCTAATATAAGTGATTTTACTGTTATTTTTATTATCTTTGTGAATCTAAACTTCATTTATTATTTGTAATTTCAGATAGTTTCTACAGGAAGTATAAGTAGATGCTGAGGGGGTATAAACTTTTTAAAACATATTCAATTCACAATGCCAAATTTCTCAAGGTAACAAAACAATATATGTTTACACAAATAGTACATGAGCTATAATGGTACTATGCATGAAAAATAAGCATCTAATGTTACCATTTTTTAAAAATCCAAGTTCAAATTTTATTCATCACTTGAATCTGGCAAATTTCAATTCTAGTCATTGCTGCGTATTGGTATTCTGAATCTCCAGGGATTAGAGATCATTCAGAGCCAGGACCAACAACCCTGAAAAGTCTGATGTCCTTCTTTGTCTAGTACAACTGATGCGGGTCACTTTGAGCCTGGTTTATTCAAGGGGCTCTGAGTGTCTAAACTGACTTAAACTTGTAATTTGAGTGAGGTGCTATGATACTCTATTACTCCAAGTCAGGCTTCTGTGTTTCTAGATCTAGAGTTGTTTCAATTAGATGTGCAAGTGCCTCTTAGAGAGCTGACTATCCATCTCAGTCTGAAGAACTCAATGATCAATTAGCCAGCACCAAGGATTCTTGTAGTTCATACAAGGCTAATTGCCATGCAGGCTGTCTTTTTTGTTATGGAGACACATAGAACAAGAGTGAAGAACTTTTCTCCTACACAAAATTACCTACTGACTCAACAGATTAAGTGGACAATACAGGGGAGAGCTCTTAGGTGAAAATAAAGGTTCAACTTGATTTGATTTCCAATTTAAGAGGAATATTAGAGGATTTCTAATTTCTAGTTTTATAGAACTCTTCACTGCAATGCAGAATAACCCCAGCAACTTGTTTGTAGAGTTAACCATAACTCAGTGTTCCCATAAAATAGGTAGAGTGAACTCTGGGGATATAACTCAGTGGTAGACTATTTGCCTAGCACATTTGAGGCTCTGGGTTCAATCTCCAGCACCACCAATAAATAAAAGGAAATAATTAGGTAGAGCAATTCCGTCCCATTCTTACTATGAAGCATATTTGGAAGGGAAAATGTCATGTTTTCCAGGAGAGAAGGTTTTTTTGTTTGTTTGTTTGTTTGTTTGCTTGTTTTTTCTCTCTTCTCTTGTGAAATGGTAGCATCTATTCAGCTTGGAAGTGGGACAATAGAGATGTTCATGAAGATGGGAGGGGCCTCAGGAGAGGCGACACAGGCAGCTTCTGACTTGCGTTGGGAAGCCAGGATCTGAAAGGTGACAGAAGCCATCATGCCATGATGTGGAAAACTCAGCAGTGCGGAAAGGGCACAGAAAAGTCCACATCCAGAATCACTTAGCTCTATGGAGGCAAGATGGCATTCCAGAGCGATTTCGATACTCTCCATTCGTGGGAGGACATTCTATACTAACGGCCTGGTTAATGCAGGGGAGAACTAATAGCTCTTTGTAATGTTGTATCCATGTTTTGAAGTCAGAAGGAAAGGAGCACTGTGCAGCTTCTACACCAGGATATCCACAGCAGACAAGGGACGTGAGAAGTGCATAGATGACAAACATTAACTGATTAACTTCATTATTTTACACAGAAACAAAAATGATCAAAAGAGATCCTTCCTCTAAACAGTAGGTCAGTATTTGTCCCCCTTGAGAATAATGAGAAGGGACCATGGCATAGAGGGCATCCTTCTCTTCAAATTCAACGAAAAATTACGAGTATCTATTTGGGTTGCTGGAGCTGACCAAGTGATGGTGAACGTATTTAGCATTGACATTAGTTTCTTTCTTTCAATATGGAGATATTATGATGGCTGTAGATTAGGAGATCATACCTCAAATTATACCAATTGTAAAATTGCCTTTTTGCTCGCCTATAAATCATCCTGCAATCCAGTTGTGTGACAGTGTGGGGCTGCCATGCACCTCTGTTCTGAATCGAATCTTTTCTCAAGTTCATCTTTTCTAATTATGAAATGGCGAAATGGTAAAAATGAAGCCACTTGCAATTTCATCAGCCAAATGAGATAAATCAATAATGAAAGAGTGATAACACATGTCAACCTGGTTTCCAATGATTATACTCTTGCCTACTTGCTTCTTCCATTAGTAGCATGTTTTGTTTTTCAAGCTACTTATTATATCATACATAATGGTTCAGTCTCTGAGGATGGAGGTAACACCTAAAGTGAACCATCCCACGATCTTAATACTGTTATGCAAGAAAAGTATGAAGATACAACATGTATATGCACCATTTCTCCATGATGAATGTATTTATGTATCATAACTGCATACTAATAAAAAGGAAGAAAAGAATGTCATTCTAAAAATGGCAATTTTGAGGTGCATGATGGAGACCATCTATTTCAGAATATTTTTTCACAAGTGAGGATATTGAAGATAAAGGAAACCAGCAGATGTTTCCAAGATAATTTGTTATAAATGCTCATTTTTTTTAATAAATGTGTTTATCTTTAGAATCAGGATACCAGCAGTGGAATAACTGAGACAACTTCATAATTTAGTTTTCCTAATATTTATCTTATTCTTCAATAAAATGGGAATAAAAATATCTGTTAATTATCATCTATATAAGAACTTTCTGAAAATAAGTATTTTAAATGCATACAAGTAATATAATGGCAGAGTAAAATTATAGGTTGTATGATAGCTGAGAATCATTCATCATGGTTATCTCAGCCTTAAAATGGCAGAATACAGTATTGGATAAAGCAAAGAGGACTGGTGTTAAGTAATAGGAGACATAGGAAAGGAGAATTTCTGAATTTGTAAGATCACAATAGGACCCTTAGGCTATAATTTGAATGACAGTGGTGGGATTTGGTGTCTGATCTAGCACCTTAAATTTACTTGGCACCTGAATTTGGGTGGAGGCCAAACAGAGAAAATAAGAAATTATAAATACCTACTCCACAATGCTTGACCTGCCCAGTGCTTTATATTATATTTTGTTTAATTAAGTCTATAAACTTTTACTGAATCTATCACTTTGGAAAAATAATAACTTCTGAAGCAAATTATTTCTTCCAACAAATGTTACTAGATATTAGAGTTTTTATGATAACGGCATGCTTTTGTCCTGGGGTGAATCATTTGAACACACAACTACAGAATGGGTCTCCTCTTAGTCATGAGTTATGATTGGCCTTGGCAGCTGTACAATGTAAAGAACACATTGATATATAAATTAATGCGCTTATCTGAAACTGCTATTAATATTGTAAACAGTCGACTTGATCATCTTTAAGCAAAAACAAAAACAAAAACACCACTTTTTCTTCCCAACAAAGACTTTTTATGAAAGCAATAAGGTAATGGCACGAAGTGAGCTGATCACGCTGTAATCACACCCCAGGGGAATGAGAGGTGCGCCACAGCACCTTCTGCTTTGTAATGACCCAGGGGTGTGATTAGCTCATGATAACCACATGCCCTGTCATGCCTTATTGCTTATATATTCCACTTGTCATAATGAATCCTGAAGCACTTTCTAAGTCTCATAGCAAAGGCAATGACTTTGAAGTACAGGAAGTCACCAGATTTTCTAGGTACACATAGATTAATATTGTATACATTAGGCAGAATTATGAATGACTGCTTTTAAATTCCAACCAAGACGCAGATATGGAAGAACTTTGTTTTTGTGCCTTAAAAAAAATCTTACTTAGGCTACTTTTAAAAATGTTTTTATCCACCTGCTCTAGTTTTGATGACTGTTAACTTATTCTGTTCCTCCAACATACACTATCCTCCAAAATATTTGGGAAATAATATCTATGACATCATTATCTTGTAATATTTAGCATGATGTGATTGATTTGAAATTGGGAGAATAATAAATTTGCCAGCACAAAAATAAGTATAAGCACCCATTATTCAAGAATAATAACCACTGTAGCTATGGATTGCTACATCTTCAGGTGTAATATTTGAAGGCGAGATATTGATGAAGCACTCAAATTTATTCCACATGATTAAGGGTCTTTGTTTTTCCAGATATTAGAGTTATTACATTATCTCTAGTTGTAGTGTTGATTTTATGTATTTGGAGGTAACAGTTTAGGTTTGAGATGCTTCGTTACAATTTTTAACCTATTAAAATTAAAGTGAGTAGGGTTAAATAGTAGATCTAAAAAAAAGGAGAGTGATTCAGATTTCTGAATCTAGCATAAGGATTTAATATAAGACAACACAGAATAAACTAAGCAATTATTTTTGATGCAGTTTACATAATGATCATATAAAAGAGTGAATCTGCACTTCAGGGAGAGGTTTCTAAGTAATTGTATAATCTTCAAGATACACACAGCAGTCAATAGTTAAGTCCTACTGTTAGTTTCAGAGGAAATCCAAATGCTCTCTTTATCTCGTCATTGTAATCTAGGTGATGAAGATAGTAGCCTTCCACTGTGACCCTTGATGAGTTGATTCAATGTCTGTGCCAGCTCCAGGATCAATCATGTTAACCTTAGGTCACTTCAAGGAAAACTGTGTGTCGAAAATGACAATTATTTAGCTGCCTACTGCATAAGCAGAGTGTCTTCTGATTACCATAAAGGTCAAATATGCACATTTTGACTGGTGGTAATGAGTAGTTTTAAAGATGTTTTAGCCTTTTCTTAATCTTGCAGTGTCACTAAGGCGTCTACTGTTATGCACCAAGGAATGTGCCTCGAATTGTACCATTTGCCCTATTGCAGCTTGTACATAGAGCCAGTAGTGTGATGTTACTTGTGATAACTGCCTAGCACATGTCCTAATAATTATTAGCTTTCAATAAATTGTATAATAAGTACTTGAGTCTGGAAAAACCAAAGGTTCTTAAAAGTTGAAAGCAATAGGACTAATATATCAAGTTCTAGTAGCCAACAAAATAGGTTATAAAAAATCTTAGTTGCTTTTCTAGAGTCAATGGTTTGCAAGAGAGCAGATTTAATACAGGACAGTTACATGTCACAGCACTCACTTCCTGCAAGCCAAATGCAGGAAGAATGCAGAGTGTCTGTTCTATGCACTAGAGACCTGAAACAGTCAATCAAGGGCTGGGAGCCCACGGCAGTGCCTCATATAAGTCTGTGCCTGCACCAAAAGTCTGAAGAAATCTATACTGGAGTCAGGGTACAATGCTGACAGTGGAGATCAAGACCAAAGCTCCCCCAAGTAAACAGCAGCTGTCCCTGAGGACAGCAAGGCCCGAAGCTCCTCCTACAAGGAGTACAGCTGAGTTCTCTTCAGGAGAACCAGCCTCAACAGAGCTTCTCCTGGGAAACAGCTGTTTGCTATCTACTGCTCCCGTTCTCCTTTATGTTGTGTTGGTTATACTCTTCAGGTGATCCTCTACACCCAGAAACACACCAACTCAGTTCAGCTGGGTGGTCCTGCCTAAGCTGACCACAATCAGTCCACCACAAAACACTTTTAAGGTATAAACACTTTTAAGAATCAAGAAATATCTTAAAATACTACAGATATCAGAAATGTGTATACATGCATGTATGTGATTATATGTACATCTATAGACTCATATACATATATATTATAAATGTATGTGTTCATGTACATTCTTATTTTATGTTGTTTGGAAGTTTCCAAAAGAGATTTTCAGCAATTAGTTCATTCAAGAAGTAGTATTTATAGCAAATTTTCTTATTAAGAAAGACATCAACTGTAGCTGCACATAGAAATTAATTTTCTACAGGAGAACAAATAGCAGCATTTAACATTTATAAGAAATATGCAGCAGGATTCCACATGTAGTAGGTCTAAGCAATTAATTCTTTGGGTTTTCTCAAAGAAAGTAGGTTTAAACCTGACAAATTCAAAGCATTAAAAATACTATTATACACACATGAAATGAAATAGATATGTAAAATACTACTTAAAACATAAATCCTGACCAAAATCTGATGCTTCTTGCTAAATTGAATAGGAATGAAAAATTCCGATTTCTTCTTTGTAATTCAATGGCTACTTGGATTTTAATAAGGACTCTAACTAACCTTCTTGATATTCTTCTTTTTTAATAGCTGTCAAACTTTTCAAAATCCACTATAGGTAAGTAAATACAGTAGAATATCTAAGAGTAGTTGGGAAAACAGAAATTGAAATGCTAGACAAATTAGATTCATAACAGTAAAAGTAAATTAATGCTTTAAATTTTACTGTTTTTAGATATATTAAAATTTTTAATGATAGTGAAAATTGGTGAATATAAGAAAATAAGAAAAATAGATTCCATATAAGCATGAGGTTTAAAAGTAGATTTATATTTGGCTGCCTTTGCACTTTCAGTTTTATTTCCTTAAAATATGATAAGATATTTTGTTGAAGCTAGTGGTATAGTGACTCCAGAGGAAGATAGTAAAATTTAAATTTTAGTCACATTTGACAAAGCATTTAGGATTTTAATATAACCAGGCTTTACTGAACTTCTTTTAAAAAAGAATCCATTTTATTATTAAAGTAACAAGCAAATATATCCAATAACTTAGTGATTATAGATAGAATTTATTACACACTTGAAATAATAATAGACATAAATTTTATTCTCTTATAATGCCTGCTGTGTTTATTGTCTTGTTTAACTGGGATACATATTAAATATAATAAGACAACAAGGAATGAACTAAGCAATTTTTATGCAACATACATGGCGATCATGACACAGAGAGAGGACTCTAATTTTGTAAACTTTAAAATGTACAGAAAATTGCAGATATATCTATAGATATAGATGTACGTACAGAGTACATTTACATACATATATATTTATATATGTATAGACATTATACCAGAAAGTCTAGATAAAAAATGAACTTATTTGTCCTACATATCACTAAAACACCTATAACCCAAAATTACACTTGTTTGTGCCTAGTATATTTATAAATCTTGTCTTGATTTAGAAGAGTTCCAGACAGATTTGAAATCTACATTTCCTAATACTAGGAAAGGAAAAAGATAAAAGGTGTGGCTTTTATTTTAGAAAATTATATTGTTTACTAAAAATACTTTTTCAGATTTAGGGCCAGGTTAAGTCCTCAAATTTGAAAATATAATATTTTTCTAGTTATGAATAGGGTATTTTTTCTCTTTTAGTAGTTTGGTAGTGATGACATAGTATATGCAGACATACTGCATTTAGGGATATGCTTTTTCTTAAATTCCCCTTCAAGTGAACTGTTCAAATATTCTCCTATTTGGTATCGATACTCATTTTTAGGTATTCATTGGGGGATGCCGCTTCTTCTCTTTTCATACAATATTTTAAGTCTGGAAATGTCTACTTGAAATCGCTCACTAACTTTACTCTTGTAATTCTGGGGTGCCATTGTGTGTGTGTGTTTGTGTGGATGTAATCTGAAGAAACACAAAGAATATAAATTAATAACGGTAGTGGAAAAAATCCTTTAATAGAGATTTTCAAATATAAAGAGAGGTTTTAACTAGTTTCCATGTGTTCGGGAATAGGTGTGTTGTTTCATTTAAACTTTCCTTCCACTTCCATTTAGAAAGACTGTGTTTTGGAACACACATGATTACATTTCGTGTACAGAGAGTGCTATTATTTCAGTGGTGTGAATCCCACAAGGATTGTTTTTTGAATTTTCATGAATTTTGTGCACTGATTGTCAAATATTTCTGTTGTTGAATATTAAATTACATGAGCTCACAATTAAATACATCAAAACCAAAAGTAATAAACATTCAAAATGCATCATATCCCACAAATTTTACTATTTCCACATATGTGAGGTTATTTACTACTTTCACATTAGTATGGTAGAAATACTTTACCATAATATACTACTGCACATTTCTTTCTCCCACGTTGTAACTGTTTATATGATATAGCCTGAAGTCGGCTATTTTCAGAATATTCACACCATAGAAATTGGCAATCACTACAAATCAGGGTTTGGTTAATTGTTCTGTGGGTTGCATAGATTTTTACAAGTGATAGAGAAAATGTTAATAACGCAGTTTAAATTTAAGAGATTTTGTATCTGTGACTATTGCATAGTGAGTAGCACAAAAAGATGAAGGAATAGGGCCTTGGGATATGGCTCAGAGGTAGAGTGCTTGTCTGGCATGAATGAGGCCCTGGATTCAATTCAAAGTACTACCCCCCCAAAAAAAGTTTAAGAAGTATTGTAGAATTCAAAATTATTCAATTCAGCAAAATAGTCATTTATATCATTCATGAATGAGTAAAATTTTGAATTAGTAAATAGATTTCAATGAGTACATGTTCATTGTTTCATTTTTTGCTTTTTTTTTAATGTAAATGAAATGAACAACCAAAATTAAAGCTGGAACTGTATCTTTCTGATTTAGTCAGCTTTCTTTCACTCTGAAAAACACCTGAGATAAACAACTTCATGAAGGGAAGATTCGTTTCGGCTTACAGTTTCAGTGACCTCAGTCCATGATCAACTTGCTTCACGGTTTTTAGGCACCTGGCTAGGAAGAATATCACGGAGGAATGGAGAGGTCGAGGAGGGCTGTTCACCTCCTGAGAGCGGGAAAGCAGAGAAACAGGAAGCCAGCTGAAGAGTCAAGGGGCCAAATGTCAGGAACAGTTCTCAAAGGCACACCACCACGCACTCTTCAGTGAGGCCCACTGCCCGGGTTTCCATGCCTCCCCCACACGGCCATTACATTTTGATCTCATCAGTAGATCAACCCACCGATGAGGTTAAAGGCTTCATAGTTTCATCACTTCCTCAAAACCCAGCAGGAGCCACGTTTTTAGCACATCGGTTTTAGGGGACGTTTCAAATCCAATTCACAACATCCACTTCACAACTGTAATCTTAGACTGGCCACTGACACCCAAAAAAAATTGTGTGGAAATCAACTGGTCACATTGAATTTACCAAAAAAGAGAATTATCTGTTTTATTATTGTTCTTAAATTATATTCTATCTATCCTTTTATCAGCAATAAAATCACGTATTTCATGTACACACACTTTTACTCCCCTAAGACACTGTGCCACAGCATTCAGAGAAAAAACAGCAGCAATTCATTGTTTTTTAAAATGTCCAGTTAAAAAGTCATCCAATTATTAGAAAATCCTAATATATTAAGAACACTGACATATGTTTCTAATGTGCTAAGAGAATTCTGCTTTGTTAAACCGCTACACATTGATCTTTGGGAATTGTATTAAGTAAATCAGGTTAAAATGTAGCCCTTCAAATCTTTTTCCTTCAGTTCTTATGTTCTGAGAGAAATAACTCTAAATCCTCTGCAATACATCTAATTCCTCTTCATCTCAGAAAAAAATATTTCTAATTCCTCTACTATATATTCATTAATTAATTTCTAAATTGTCCCAATCTAAACAAGCTCTATTGCAAGTTTCTCTATTTGTCAAAAATATGCTTATAGTTAAAAAAAATTATATATATGTATATGTGTGTATATGTGTATATATATATATATATATATATATATATATAAATGTTTGGGAAGTAGAACTTATATTTTTTCTTGTTCATCAGATTGTAATTTATCCCGTAGTTCATTGATTAAATTGGCATGAATGCAATCCAGTTATATTTTATTCAATCAAAATTTCCAGGCTTTTGCATATAGAGACTGTGTTGAATAAAAAGGCATTTATCTTGATTGTAGTATTTTAATGATATCTTGATATTTTGAAGTTGATGTTTTAAACTGGGTGACAGAATTTCCATTTACCTTTTCACATCCAATGGATCATGTCACTGTTATGTTTTATGGGTAACATTTTGAAAGTATTTTGAGTGTCGCAAGTGGAGAACCAGAATAGTGAAATTTTGCCTTTTCAGATATGCGTGCCTCTTCACAGGGTTGCTGAGGAAACTATGCTCAGTAGAGAAACAGGAATGGGTGTTACGTTTCACTAACATGCAATGATATGCAGTCAGGGATATCAGCTTGAGCGAGGCTGTCTGTTCTCCAAATTTATGCAAGTTTATGGGGAGGGAGGCGTTCTCGGTGTACCTGTCCAGCCTGAGAAAAGAGTGACTGTTCCAGGACGCAGTCTGGTCTGCCTCACGCATCCCGCTGATTATTGGGAGGAGTCAAAAAAGGTGCGTGGTTGTGCCCGCCTCACCGAAGCTGGCCGTGACTGCATCAGATTAAAACAGAAAGGCAGAAAGAGTTCTGGGTAGACTGCTGGCCTTTAAAGCATAGCAATCCCTGTAAAGTCACATTTGATGGGTGTCCTGGAAACTTTTTGATGAAATTTTCATATTTCTTTCCCTTGAATTTCGATGGGCATTAAGTAAAAGGAAAGAAACTTGTAGGGAGTGAATTGCCGAACCCTTCTACCTACCTCGGGTGAGTATTCCTGTTCACAGCCTTGCAGCCTTTAGGGAAGGTTCCAGAAGCTTCTCAAGGAAGTTTTACAGTCCTGCTAACTTTCAAAAGGCTGCTTAACCTCCCCCTGCCCTGCACTATTATTGACACTAAAACATTTATTCTCTTGCCGGTGCAATCAGCATCTCTATTAGAACTGGTTATTCAGTGAGTTCAATGAAAAATACAATGAAACGATGCAATGAAAAATAAATCATGTTTGAGTAATATAAACCCATTCCTAGCTTCAAGCACACACTGAACGGTTTATTTGTACATAACGTATATATATATTTCATGTTGTAAAAATAAATCAATCTGCAGAAAAAATATATATTTAAAATATAGATGAGAGGAAGATTGCCTAAAATCTTACTACAATAAGATGGCACCATTAATGTGCTGATGATGGTACTTTTCAAGCATCTCTTTAATGTATACACGGTAATTAACACTTAGAAAACATGAGGATACATTATGAGTCTCTGTTTTTAGGTAAATCTTTTTCTTGTTCAATTTAGCTTGCACATTTTCTCAATTTCTTCATTCCCTCATTCCCTCTCCAACTCCGTGCATTCTTCCTCTCTTGTCCATGCTCAGATGACCCCATGTGAATATTTGTATATGATCCATCTATCGTTGATGGGGGTAGAATGATGTGTCTTTTTACTGCCTACACTGTGTATAAACTGAGAAATAAAATGAAAGAAGCAATAGAGGGAAGCCAGCAATATAATTTTTATTCCAGGCTATGTTGGAGGATAGAAAAGCCACAGTGCCTAACTGAGTTTCAGGGGTGGGCTAATTGACCAGCTGCTCAGCTGGGGGAGGTTCGCCACTCACCGCATGTGGAGGGCCAGGCCTCTTGTGCAGGACCAAGTCCTCAGTAACAGGACTGATGAGCCATGTGGCGGAGTCACCCCGAGAGGAAAGGGATTTGGTGAGGGAGCACTATACTTCAAGGTTACAGCTGTCCCTGAGTTGTAGCCCAGAAGAACTTTTCCCTCAATATCTTCACGTCCCCAGTTAGGTAAATGGCGGATATGTCAATCATGTTCAGTTTATTCTTCCCAAGATGCTACTTGATCTCCTTGCAAATTATATTTCGAGACATCTCAACATCAGAAAAATGTTAGGAATAGCAGATGAAATTTCCTTTCAAAGCATGATTGTGGCTTTCTTTTTTTGATCACTTAAACCGAATAATATTTTCATATACCTCTTTGATTATTAACCTTCTCATTCACCAATCCTCTAAAAGAAGTCTCTTGATATAAACAGGTATAGACCTAAATTTAATTTTTGTGACTGGTGCAGTTTATGCTAAACATATAAAGGTAAGTCACAGTTTATTCAATTTTCACTTTTTTATTTCGTTATCACCACTTTGCCTATACTATTATAGTTTTCATGTAATTCGTGTATTTTTTCTTTATATATTCTGAGCAATTCATTTTAATATAAAAGTTCCATCCAAATACCTATTCTTCCAGGAAAACTTATTTGTACATTTAAGGATTTGCTTTATCTAGAATGATGTGAGCTGCAAACAAGAAATTTGGTTACTCATATAAGTGACAGTTTATTAAATATCTTTGGATACAGGTTTTCAACATGTGGGTCATTTCTGGAGGATAGATTTCCTGCAGTGAGACCATTGAGCTAAAGGACGTGTACGACTTTGCGGGGTATTGCTAGGTCTTCACGTGGGCTGAAACAGTTCCATTCTCAACAGCAGTGTAGGAACAGAATCTTAAACTCCTCTCACACTAAATGTTCCATCTTACCTTTTCATATTTGCTGATCCAGTGTCTGTAATGTGATAGCTTAGTTGTGTGTGACTTCACTGAGGATTCTGATGAGACTTCCCCCGACTAGAGTTGACAAGCTGGATTAATTAACAGACAGTTTCCACCATCATAATCCTCCACAATTCTATCTGCATTTTTAAGTTTCTACCTGTTATCATCAGATTACACAGTTTTATATGTTTATATGTTTTCTAACTCATCAAAAATATGTCTATGATAGTATTCACTGTACTTTTATGCTTTTAAATTCCTAGCACTTAAAATAAATAATTAAATTCAATTCAAATAATTAAAATTCAATTTCTCAATTCCTGTGTATCTGGGCATTTTTCATTGTACATTTGTATTTGCTTTCCTTTGAATTGCTTATTAATATCATTTAACTATGTTTGCAGTAATTGTATGAATTTTGAAGTGTTTTGGTATATTATAGATACTATCTTACTCTTGTATTGCAAATATTTAACTTATTTTTGTGATTGTTTTGCCCCTTACAATCTTCATTTTTATATAGCAAGTCATTCATATCTTCTGAATATCCTATTTTAATAAAAATGGTCAGTCTGGTATACATGTATTTTTGAAGTTTTATCTGTTTTTACTTTTAAGATTCCACTTTATCTAGAGTGAAGGTAAACCCAACTCTATTTTTCCTCAATGGATTCTATTACCCAGCAATAATTTTTCTGCTTTCATTTCATATATGCAATCTTTACTAATCAGTAGTGCTCCAGCTACAGAAGTAGCTTTTTTACTTATCTACCCATTTGGTCATCGACTTTTCTGGATTTCAGTTTCAGAGGGCTGGGTAAATCTTATTTTCTTCCAATCCATGTTTCTTTCATTTAACTCCCTGTCTCTCTCTCTCTCTCTCTCTCTCTCTCTCCTCTCTCTCTCTCTCTCATATTAATGATGCCTTAAATCACAGGGATTTTGAATGATCCTATAGAGGATCCTCTCCATCCTTTATCTTCTCAGTTTATATTAATATCAAAGTCAGATAATATCACTTCTGGACTCAAGGGCATCCAATAAATCTCTGTAAACTTTCTGACCATCCTTGTTTTCATTTCCCTTTCTCTGCTCTAGACAATCTGAGGCCAGATTGGTTCCTCAAATGTTCCATGTTAGTCCCTCCTTACTTGGAAAACTTTTACCAAGGTGAACTGATGATGTACCACTGATCCCTTAGTCTTGACTAAAGTCTATTTTCTTAGAGAAAATAATCACCCTATTTAAAACTGTATTTGCTCTTAAGGACCCTCCTTGGTTTTCTCTATAGCAGTTGTCACAGTCTGACATACTAGATACTATTCTTCACTTATTTAATGGGTTTTATTTCTTATTCAAAATCGGGCAGCGATTTCTACTATCTGTATTATAGTTTGTTTGGAATATTAAGGAAGATATAAGCAGATATTTGTTAAATAAATACATGACACACTACAATCATTGTCAGCCTAGCCACATGGTCTCACTAATATGTTGGTTTTGGAGTAGACATACTTTTGACAAGATCATTTAGATCTCCAAAACCATCTGGAATAATGAACAGAGAAAGAGAATGAAGAGGAGAAAAGGAGAAGGGAGAAGAGGGGGAGAGAGAAAGAGAGAGAAGCCATGCAACTTTGTATATTTATAGGTGATCACTAAAATACTGTAGATGTATATGCTGTTTATTGTACACAGAAACAAAGATGTTTAGAGCTGAAGAGTTTTTACGGATTATCTAATCCAACTTCAGAGAAGAGGCTTCTGAATTCCAAAGGAGTTTGGGAAGCTTGTCTGGTTGGTACATCAGGTAGAATAAGGCTGGGAAAGAACACAAGCTTGACTTTCTTTCTAGCGCCTTCTCTCCTATTCCTCACCCCAATAATTGAATGACTTTCTTACTCTTGAAAATATATCCGTTTACCTGCAAGTATTGCAAGGCACAATCCTGCACTGATTCTTCCTTTTGTAGATTCAATTTTCTGCTTAAATCCTGGCTCTAAAAGGAGCTTGCTCAAAGAATGACTGCTGGGCAAATTATATGATGATTTTAGTTATTTAGTATCATCATACCAATATTAGACTTCTTAATTCTATTTTTTTAAAATTGCAGATATCTAGAGAATTCTTCACTCTGGCCAAGAAAATTTTATGGTAATGGCTTCGATTTTTAAAGAGACTTAAATGTTTCTTTTAAAAGGAAGACCTAGAAAATTCTTCCACTATTATTAATTCTCAGAAAATAATTTAATTGAAACTAACTGAAGCTAATTAAAAGGATAATTTCTCATTTTGCTTCGTGGTCCCATGGACTTAATTCAACCATATATATATATATATATATATATATATATATATATATATATATGTATGTATGTATATATATTCTTTTTTTCCCTCTTTTTTGGAGGTAATTTTTCTCAGAGTCTGCATCCGGGAAACAAGGTGAAAAAAACCTTTCTATTTCTTTTTTTTTTTTAAACCTTCCTATTTCTATTCTTGTCACAAGGCAAAAACATTGTGTACAGCTTTACACTTTCTGAATAATTTCACCTTTGTTCATGTATGCTTTAATTATTTTTAATGATATCAAATATGTTTCTTATATGCTTTTAAAACAAATCTTGGTTTGTCTTGGTTTGCATACATAGCACTCCTGTCATTTAATGAACATTTATTTACTTTTAGTCAACCCTTTATTGGCCTTATTCACGGCAGTCATTACTCTAAATGCTTCCTAAAGATTAATGCAATGTGTACCATGAAACACTTCCTAATTTTAGAGATGAAGAAACTGAGGTGCAGTGTATATAAGCCAACAGTAAAACACAGTGTTAGCTACATGGGTCAAAACCAAATTTTAGTCTGAACCATTACTTAGGTCGATGCTGGGGTTCCAAGATGAATAAAAATTTGTGCTGTGCAGGAGACTGCCCTACAATTATAAATAAATAGTTATAAGAGCAGTAATGCTTACCATTATGGATATACATACATTAAAATGGGAAAGTAAAAAACAGAGTTTCAGAGGAAGCATCATTGAATTTGTACTCTAAAAATGAGGAGAGGTTTGTCTAAGTAGAATGTTATTTAAGCAAAGACAGAGACGAAGTTTCAAATATGTAGATATCACCTGGTGGAATAGTGCAAGACATATTCCTAGAAACAGATTCATGAGGGTCAGTGGGTTTAGAAAATAGTGATTAAAAAGCATACACATGAAAAAATTAGTAGAGCCAGATTAAAAATGACATTCAGGGAAGCGTCAAAGGTACAAAGTTACTCTGCGGGTGGGAGTGGCTGTCTAGCTATCCTTTCACAGACGAGAACATGGCTATTACTCTTGAGTGTGAGGAAGGAGAATCCAGTTCTCGTGTAGAGATTGGATTTGGGTGAGGAGAGAGAGAGCTGAGCTACCAATGAGGGCGACTGCAGACGTCCATGTCAATGAAAATTAAGGTCTAATTTAAGATAATGCCAACGGGAATAAAATGAGGAAAATGATAAGAGCTACAGAAAAATCATTACAGTGCAGAACATAATGATGGGTTCATTTTTGGCAGTAGGGAATTTAAGGAAAATGCCCAAATATGGTTAAAAACATCAGTGAAGAAGGGATTAGGCTTTGTCATGTAGACTGGAGTCACATCAGGATTTATGGCCATAGCTGTAGGAGTAGAAAAATGAGGGCCAGGAATGAATGTTCAGTACAAAAGTGAGTTGAAAGAGAATAAAATTAGCTGAAGAGAGGTAGTAAAGAGGGATGACGGAGGGAAAGAAGAATCTAAAATCCAGCAGGAATCACTTTTTAAAGAAGGCGCAAGTGTTCAGTCATCTTCAATGCAACACAGAAAGTTAGCAAGAGGCGAATCATGAAATTGGGAAGTTAAGGGACCTTTTAGTGGAAAATAATTTTGTGGCATCACTCCCGTAGACCGCATATGGCTTGCCGCATATGGGCCCTTAAGGAGATTCAGTTCTTAACTCCCAGCACCTGGAATGTCACCCTCGATGGCAAAAGACATTTTCTGGGTGAGATCAAGTTGAAGGTCTTGGGCTGGGAGGGTTCTGGGTTATCCGGACAGTCCTGGTGATATAATCACAAGGGTCCTTGTAACAGAGGTGGAGAGGGATGAGGGCTAAGGGAAGAAGGTACTGTCAGGACTGAAGGGAAGTGCTGAACTTCTGACTTTGAAAAGAGAGAAAGACGCAAGGGTTGCTGAGTTGAAAGAATACTGCTGCAAAAACTGGAACTAGAGAGGAAATGGCTCTCCCCCACGCCCAGGGAGCGCTGATCTCTGTCTCTGATATGTGCTCTTCTTCCTCACTGAAGCCTCGAGCTAACCGAAGTTGAAGGAACTCAGCTGGAATTAATACCAGACCGTCCTGCACTTTTTAGTATACAGGACATGAAACTATTTGTTAACCCCCAAGAGTGCCCATTAGGTCTGATTTTCCATAAAGTGGATGAGATGGCTAGCAGTGTAGAAGAACAAGGAAAAGGTGGATACCCTGAATCCAGCTTGCTCAAGACATTACCTGTGCCACAAAGGATGACATCCTGGCTCCCAAGAGTGGTTAACTCTCAAATTGAACGTTTCAGGGAAAGACAAAAATAGGGCGACAAGGGAAGAAGATTAAGCACGAGAAAATAAAAATCCTCAGTATCAACGATTTATCAGAATGTCATTTCAAAAAATTGATAAATAAGTACACTTTTTATAACCAACCAAGTGTGATATGAATATTAAGGAAAATGAAAAATGTAAGACCCTATACAGCAGGACACACAAACCAAAGTGTCTACTAGACGCTTGAGAGAAAAAAAACAAGGTAACACTCTCGGTAGATTGGAGAACATGCAGCCTGTAGAGGGAATAGCTACAACCCACTGCTGCCAGAGGAAAGTGGAAGACGTTCAATCTTAATCCAATTTTCCAGTTTTTAAGGAGAGCAAAAATAGATAAGTGAATAAATCTGAACTTTTATGTGAAGTCGTCTAGTTATTAATTGTAGGAAACTAAATTAGCTTCCTTTTGGTGCCGTAACAAATAATCAGAAAGTTAGTGACTTAAAACAAGCCAGGTTTATTCAAGAGGTAAGAAGTCTAAAGTTGGGAGGCAAAATCATGTTACTTCTGGAGACCCCAGGGGAGCAAAGATTTGCTTACCCTTTCCAGGTTCCAAAGACACGTTCAACTTTTGGGTCATGGCCCCCATCTTATACCAGCAAAGTCAGCAGGGCAGCGTCTTCAAAATTTCCGTGTCTGTCTGCTTCCGATATCGCATCTCCTGTCTGTTTCTAATACCTCCAGTGTGTTTCATACAGGGAGCCTTGGACTGTCTTAGGTCCCCAAGGATAATCCAGGATGATTTCCCCTTCTCAGTATCCTTAACTTAATCACATATGCAAAATCCTTCCTGCCATATCAGGCAACATGCGCAGGTGCTAACAATTAGAAAATGGACATATTTTGATGGGCATTATTTATTCCATCACAGCAAGCAATACCAGAATTGTACTATATTAGTCACATTAAAAGTTTGAGTAAACACGTCAGTGGGACAAACTTAGTTTGCAGACTACTTAATTTTTGGAACTTTTTTTTGAGTTTGCATTTTATTTCTCTTACTTCTTGTGACATGTCTTAAATAACAAAGGATCGAACATTTGAGAAAAGAATATGTGATAAAGTGAAAAATGTAGCTAGAAGAGTTTGTTTAAAAATGACTGTGAAGCAAAGATTGTGTAGATAATACTTTAGAAAGTTTTATTTATGCTTTTTGTTTAGAGACTTTTAAAATGTATTTTAATTAATTGTAATTTGAACTATATGAGTATGAATTTATAAGACATTAACTGCAATGTGATTTGTGGTTTCATCTAACATAGCTGTCAGTCAAAGTATATATTAGTGATTTTCATTTGTAGGAATATTATGATTTAACAGAGGTTAGCATACTGACAAATCTAAAATATTTATTAAAGTTACACAACTCATAGCACATTTTATCTCAACTGTCCTTTCAATGTTTGGTCAGATCTTTTTGGTCTTACACAAAATGACGTATGATTTCTGACAACAAAATCACCATCCAGAACGAGGCACGCGGTCCTAAGAGCAATGCATGTGTTGCTCGTATCTTAGAAGCAAGTTTTGTCTAAAACAAAAGAAAAAGCTTTTGTTCTCTAGTTAATTACCTTATTGTGTTGTAGGTACATAATTCTTCCAGAAGAAACCACACCATTTGAAGGGAAATCTCAGCGTATTGTGGATTATATATTCCAACCATGCAAAAATATTAAAGATGTCGACTTTACATAATAAAGGCTCTGTGTTAATATGAGTGAATTTAAGCTTAGGTGACCACTGCCTCAATAATGTTTCACTTCCGGCCTACATAAAAACCTTCTTCTGTTTGTAAATAAAAGGGGGAAATATTTCACTGTTACATGTCCATTCGTTACCTGAGTAATCTATGAGGTCCTGCAGTCAGTCACAGCATTTTCTAATGGAATCTAAAGTCAGAGCTGACTTATGCTTTTGTATTTGCAGATATAAGACATTTGCTCACTAAAACAAACTCATTCTCTTAGCTTTGTGTTTCATTTGTGGTATGGACTAATTCAGTACCCATAAGTACAGATTTCCCAAAAGTTACATTTCCAGAAAGTTTCATTTTCCATATCATACGCAACTTCAAATGAGAAAAATTCAGGATGAAAGAAAGGATTCAAATCAAAATGAGACAGCTTGCCAAATAGTCACAGAATGTATTCCCCGATTCACTTAATTTGACTGCACTATTACCTATAAATATCGAGAGGGAAAATCTCATGAAGGTACCCGAGACTATTTCAGCTTTTCCCTGTCTCTGTAAGTCTTGTGGTTTATCTTTTGAGAAGTGTGATTCAAAGCTATTCTGAGAACATCACATTTCTCTGGTCAAGGCCAGGCACTTCAGAGCTGGTGACTTGGTGAAAGGGGATTAAAAAAATAGTAGAATCAGGGCTGGGGATTTAGCTCTGTGGTTAGAGTACTTGCCTTGCAAGCACAAGGCCCTGAGTTCAGTTGCCAGAACCAAAAAAAAAAAAAAAAAAAAAAAAGTAGGATCTTTCTGAGATGACAAGTTTGGAAACCACTGCTTTGTGGCAGGGAAATGTAAGGTTGCCCATTTAGGAAGTGAACTATTGCCTGAAAACTGGCCATTGTGCCCTTTATAAGATGTTACCATTTCCACGTAAGCTTAGCATGCCCCGAGGTGTTAGGAATGCTGAGAAGCAGTGGCTTTGTTTGGAGAACTCCTGAGAAAAGACTTTTTTTTTTGTTTTTGAAACAAAGAAAATAATAATTTTTGTGGTTGTCAGCAACATTTCCTTCCCAGAGTGAAAGATACACAGTTAAACAAAAGCTTTCCTAGGAAACTTTTGAGTAGGAAAAGTAGGACATAGCTTCTAGACAAGAAGGAAAAGAAGACGCTAAGCATGTACAGTTGTTTTGTAATTGTTGGTTAAAATCTGTGGTGCTTAATGGAACAGGATTATTTCCTGACATGTTCGAAAATGCATAAAACTGTCAGGGAATGTGATTTCATCAATACAAAAAGATTTAGCTTCTTCTGAAATTATTTATTTCTAATCCAACCCTAAAAAGGAGGCACCCTCTACTGGATTATGTAAGATATAACTGTGACCCAAAAGTGAAAAAAAGCTAGGTATTGTCTACCTGTAACTAGAGACAGGATTTATTAGTATACATGCTCTATTTGCTACCTAACCTGAGTCTAAGATAAATTTTGGAGGCTAAAATTATAACGTTTTAGTTAGAGGATTTACTGTTGGTGAATAGATTGTAAAAACAGTGCAGTGTAAAAAACATCTTAAGAAGTTCATCTTTGGTTAATTTACTGAAGAGAACACATGAAGTACACATTCTAACATAAATTGGAGTGATTAAATATTTCAAACTCATATTACACTAAGGGGTTAAAGATTTTTAAAGCTCCAAGTTAATCTTGCAAATTCTTCTGCACGTGGTAGTTCAATGTCAACTCTTTTCCTATTGTGGAACTGCAAAAATACTAAGAGAATGCTCTAAGAAATTCTGTTAGGAAGCGATACCCACTCACTCAACAAACAGCTACTAAGAAAATACTATTTCAATCATTTTTTATATGATCATTTATTAAAGTTTTCCACCTGCCAGTTTTCCAGCTTGCTGTTAGTTACTTAGCATTTACTATTGATGGCTAGCATTTAAAGTGTGGAACACCTTACTTCTTTGTTGAATGAATAACCCGAAGACACAGGAGTGCAAATGTCCATCCCTAAAATATATATTCAAGTTAATTTCTGGAGTACAACAGAGGGTTTTCTATGCCTTTGCATCTTCACGTTCACGCAAAATTTGCTGATATCTGGGCTAATCTGATCATCCTTTTCATGCATTTGTACAGAATCTATTTTGCTATTGATCCTTGTCAATTTACTGAAGGTTTTGATGCTAGAATATTGTGAAATTTTACTGACACTTTTGTGATCAGGATTTTTGAAAATGATTTTTCTAGCTTGATGTCTCTTACAGAAATTTGGCCAGTGTTTCTCCAATAAATTTGTGAAACGTTAGTATGCAATAATACACATTTATAATACAGACCAAAAACCCTGATGAATTCAAGGAAAAAAAAACCCACAATAATAGGTAATTAAGCCAACCTTAGGCTGATACACAGTGGACAGAAACTTACGATTAAAATACGCATCTAACTTCATTATTTCTCTGGAATTCTATTGTAGAAAATTGAAAGTTATTTTAAACCAACTGTGCTTTACATTTTGTATCCCCTTACTGTGGCAAAGGAACTACAACAGAGGAAAAATGAAATGGACATTCATTTGAATCAATATATTAAACCTAAAGTTAATTCGCCTATGTGATATATGGGACATTTTCTCCCCTCCCCTGTCTTCCCTTCTCCCCTTCCCTCCCCTCTCCTTCCTTCTCTTCTCCTTCTCTCTCTCTGTCTGTCTCTCTCTCTTTAACTTCTGTTAGTATTTGGCAACACATAAAGGTCTTTCGTGAAGCACTATCATTTAACAGAGTGCCAAATTTAAAAGAAATGCTGAATAAAAATATGATAATGAAAAAAATGAGATCCACTAGAATTAGAAGTCATTCAGTTTGCATAATTAGAGAAAAATAAATCTAGCTTTTAATGAATAGTATAATTTAACAGGAAGGTGAAACTGATGTGTATTCAGATTATCCTTAAACAGTAATCTGGTCATGTCACCCTCTAAATTAAAACCTTGCAATAGTTCTCCACTTCTGCCAGGTTAGTCATACCTACAGAGTTAACAGGCACTCATGACAGTAAGGGCTGGATAACAGAATTAGTACATGTTTAGAGACCTAGGGGCTGGAATTCTAATTCTACCATTCCTTCTTGTCATCCTATAATTCCTCTGAGCTTTACTTCCTTCATATGGGAAAATAGATATTATATGCTGCTTAAGGCCATTATGAGGATCCAAAATAATGTACATAGAGTGCTTTCAAATGAGGAAATTAGGAAGCTCACAATTAATGTTATAATATGATTATAATTCCACACCTAGCATTATTCCTCCTATTCTTCCAGTGCTTACTCTAAGCTCTCCCTCCTATTTCATAGCCCTAAGGCAAGAAGTACATTTTTTTTCTTTCTCTGTATATCTTATTAGTCTTCATTAATCTGGAAACTCCTAGTTTTTCTTTAGTAGTTTGTTGATGAATACACTTTGTAAACTTTTTGGCTGTTCAGAGCAGAGTCAACACGTCTTTGGTAAACATATTTTTCTTTTTGACTTCACTATTGTTTTGCCATGTTGTATTGCAATTATTTTAATGATTCCTACTATGAAATAGGGACTAATAATGTTGTGTTGAATAAATAAAAGAAATAGAACTTCGGTCAATCAATAATCATTATATATTATTATACACCATGTATTATCAATACTAAGTGCAGTAAAGAATGTCAAAAATATAAGAAATCAATGAGAAACGAAAAAAGGAGAAGGGGAGGAGGAGGAAGAGGAAGAAGAAGGAAAGAAGCAAAGAAAGAAAGAAGGAAAGAAAGAAAAAGAAGGAGCAATACAATGGGATATAGTATATAATAAACTCCACCAGGATTATATAGACGGTAACAACTATATGCTGTCACTGAAATATGAAGAAAAGGCTGCATTTACATGGTATTGTTGAGGTAGAACTGTGAAGGCGTGTTAGATTTTAAATGTGAGAGAGTGTTAGAAAGACAGCATGACTTCTAGGCTTGGTAAACGGAAAAAATGGAAAAATATGCAGTACAGAAAACATTAATAATAAAAGCTAACAAAGCCTTTTCTAAACAGCTTACAAAAACTGAATCCTTTAATCTTTACAGCAGTTCTGCCAGGAGGATCCTAAGGTCACAATTTTCCATAGACAAAAATGAATAGCCCAGAAATATGTGGGATTTACTCCCAAGGACATCCAGCTAGTAAGTGACGGATGTAGGAATGAAACTGTGGTAGAGCCTCCAGAAACAAATGACTTGCTGCTGGGTGCACTGGCTTTTGTTTAAATGTATCTTGAGCCTGAAAGGTATTGTGCAGTGTAGGATGATACTGGTAAGAAGGATGCCCAATGTGGGCTGTGGAATCTCTTCCCTTCTGCATCTGCCCTGTTGTTGCCATTTATAAAGTGCTTCATTTAGGCAGCTTGTGGAAGGAAAGGGGATTGCAGGCTGGTGCTGGAAAAGATGTGGTTATTTTCTCACACATTAAAAAATAAATAAATAAAAACCAGGCCCTGGCACTGCCCCTTGGATGAGTTTGTGTTGTGTGGCATTTGGCTTAGGATGCGTTGAATAGAGTGTCTCTTTCAAGGTTATCTCTCACGTGCATTACCAAGCCGGCATTATACAATGGAAACGGGATGACAATATGTCGATTTCCAGGGTACCACCAGACCTGGCCCTGAATCGTCCTGACTTTGTTATGAGCCTTGAACCCTACAGTTTTGAGATATAACGGTGATATTCAAAGGCTATGTTGTTTGTTTAAAAAAAAAGAAATAAATGAGGTTACACATAGATTAAACTAGTGTTTGGTTTTGAATTTTTAGACATAATACATACTGATTTGCTACTTAATCAGTAGAGCTCTTATGTAACTGTCTGAGCTGTGTGTCAAAGCTTGAAGCAACTTTGCATAGGCATGGAGAAGAATTTTCAGAAATCAGAAATTATTTGTTCTTTGAAATTAAGAACTTGGTGTCATATAGCATGATTGACACAAAGGGAGTAACCAAGTGTATTCGTCAGTTTTCCTGTTGCTGGGACACATACTTGAAACTCACAATTTAAGAAAGAAGAGGTATAATTTAGCTCACAATTTCAGAGAACTCAGTACTTCCCTGGTAGGCTCCATGGCAGAGACATGATGGTAGATGACCATGGTGGGTGACCACGGTGGGTGACCATGGTGGGTGACCACGGTGGGTGACCATGGTGGATGGCCACGGTGAATGGCCGTGGTGGATGGCCACGGTGAATGGCCGTGGTGGATGGCCACGGTGAATGGCCACGGTGAATGACCAAGGTGAATGGCCATGGTGGATGGCCACAATGGATGGCCATAGTGGATGACCATGGTGGATGGCCACAGTGGGTGACCATGGTGAATGGCCACGGTGAATGGCCGTGGTGGATGGCCACAGTGGGTGACCATGGTGAATGGCCACGGTGGATGGCCATGGTGGATGGTCATGGTGAGTGACCACGGTGGATGGCCATGGTGAATGGCCGTGGTGGATGGCCATGGTGAATGGCCATGGTGGATGGCCACAGTGGGTGACCATGGTGAATGGCCACGGTGGATGGCCATGGTGGATGGTCACAGTGAGTGACCATGGTGGATGGCCATGTTGAATGATCACAGTGAATGGCCATGGTGAATGACCACGGTGAATGGCCACGGCGAATGACCAAGGTGAATGGCCATGGTGGATGGCCACAATGGATGGCCATAGTGGATGACCATGGTGGATGGCCACAGTGCAGCAAAGCTGCTTAATTCACCACAGCAGAGAATCAGAGGAGTGATGCCACAGAAAGGAAGGGGTAAATGACCAGATACAGGCATCCAGGCTCTTCTTACCTGACCCACCTAGACTCACCCAGGAGCATACTTTACTAATCTGTTAGGCATTCTTAATTTAACGAAGTTGACAAATCAGGATTAGTGGTCACAATCCACTTCTTGTCAATTTAACATCCAAACACATGTTCTTAAACCAAGTTTAACCACCAAATAGTGAGAATAGCAAACCCATAATTCTACTTAACATAATTTCAACCATCTTGCATGCAACTTAAACATAATAAACCCTTCCCCAGAGTCTCAAAAATTCCAGCAGTTTTCAGAAGTCCAAGTCTCCTCCAAGACTCAAAGCAAACTCTTAGCTGTGAACCACAGGGATTGAAACAAGATACATAACCCCAAAGCACAATGGTACAAGGTAAATATTCCCATTTTAAAGTAGAGGAAAGGGGAATAGAGAAGAATTGTACCAAAGCAAGACCAAAACCTAGTAGGGCAAACATTAAGTCACATAGCTCCATATCTGACATCCAGGGAACATGGTTAATACATGCCTTCCAAAGGGTTTGGGTGACTCCATCCCTATGGCTTTGCTGAATGCAGCCACATGGCCTCTCCCTTGGGCTGGCTCCACTCGCTGGAAGTAGCTTTCCTTAACAGATGTTCCACATTCCTCGTATCTCTGACTTCCTGGGCTCCTCACTGTATATTGAACTTTGTTCTCATAGCATCTTACTCTGTTGTCTCAGGAGCTCCTTACCGGGCCTCACAGGCCTTCCTTTGAAGTCTGGATAGAAACTCTTTAACCCCACAACTTTTGCGTTCTGCATGTAGGTAAAACCAGCATCATGTGGACAATGGCAATATCAAGGTCTCTTGTTAATATAAACAGTAACCAGGCTGCTGCCACTTCTGAGTGCCTGGTTATTTGAGCTGAGAGAAATGATTCCCAAGAAACAAATTTCCTAGAAGGTCCTTCTCAAGCCTTCTCAAATGAAAAACTAACACTTTTTTCACCCTGCAACCTGTTATTGATGGGGTCATGCTGATTTCTGAGATGCCCTTAAGTCATCTTCTCGTCCATGTATGAAGTAAAATACTTGGTTTCTTTTTAGTGGCACCAATTTATCCAACTATCATAACTCTTTTGGCCTCAAATTTATATGTAATTCCTTCTGGGCTGAAATTTAAATATTTCAATTTTTTTCTGTTCTAATTTTTACTCCAAATTTTCACTATAAATATGACTAAAAGAAGCCAGCAGTGTCCATGCCACAGCCCAAATATTGGGGTGTCTTTCACTTTTTTCCAGCAGATCAATTGGTCCACTAACTTTAATCTCAGTCTCTGGTAATTTCTCTGGTAATACACAAATTGTAGGAAAAAAATTTTTTTTTTAACCAAAAGGTAACTCACATGACCTCTAGTCCCATTTCCAGTGAAATCCATGTTCCCAAATAAAAGTTCCTGAGCATAGACTTTACTGCCAGATTCTCACCCGTATTCTGGTTTTCTGAAGTCTGAACAGAATTATTCATCAGGGTTCATTTCCAGTATTTAAGATGTCTCTAGCCAACATCTCCAAACCTTTCTAAACTCCTCCTGAAAACTAGTTCTAAAGATTTCTAAACTACATGGTCAGGCACTGTCACATCAATGACCCCGGCTTTCTGGTACCAATTTTCTGTATTAGTCTGCTTTCCTGTTATTTTGATACAATAGCTGACATCCACAAGTTAAAGAAGGAGAAGTATGATTTAGCTCACCATCTCAGAGGATTCAGTTTGCGCTCAGTTAGTTCCAACATTGTAATATGATGGCAGACGGCATAGCAGAGCAAAACTGCTTAGTTTATGGTGGCGGGAAGCAGAGCCATGGAAAGGCACCAGAAAGGAAGTGGGGGATCTGATCCAGACACCAAAGCCATGCCTCTGTGATCCACACGGATGCACTAAGAAGTGTGCTTCACCAATCCCCTGGAAGGATCCCAAACCAATCAAGTTGACACACTGAAATTTAACCTGTCACCAAGAAATTCTAGCTCCTGGAGAATAGTTGCATCTGTGCTAGTAATTAGCTAAGTAACTTTTTACAAGTTACCAGCCCAGAACTGTGCAATACTGTACATTGAATTTGCATGTGATTTCGCCCTTTTCACATTTCTCATTCAACTCCCCCACAAACTGAGGCCCAGAAAGTTAAAATACATGGTCAAAGAGGTTACATTTTTGGTGCATGAAGTTCTCAGGCAATTTTTTGAATAAATGAGTAATAAATAAATAATCTGCAAGAATCTTATAGTTTCAAGCCTGTGATCCTCTGGGGCTTTATGTTTGAAAAAAGAGAAGTTTTCCATCTATATAAGAAATATAAAAATGTGGATTTTTATGAAAACCCACATTTTGCTATGTCTGTGTAGATGTACTTAATAATTTCTAAAAATTGACAGTCTGCCTTAAATGATTAGGCAGATAGGCTCTAATTCATCTTGCCTGGGGTAATTCCCACTGACTTCAAGCCTTAAATGAGGTATGGAGGAAAATGAAAAATGAGCCCATAGAGTTATAATATTAAAGAATCACAGAGATTGTAACCATAGAGGATTTTGACTAACTCACATTAATTATCCAATTTGTGAAAGAAATAAAAGAATTATGGAGGACTAAATTTCTGACAAATGAGTACTTCCAGTCCTTTTTAATGAAGCCATATCTTTCTATTTACAACACTTACTTAAAATGAGCATGGCTTCTGATGGTTTTTCATTATTGCTGCTGCTGCTGTTGTTCTCGTTTTGGGATTGGTGGTCTGTGTGTGGTGGTGCTAATGCTTTCATGAAGACCACCTACCTAGTCCTTTAGGGAGAGTTTTGTCACCAGTGGGAACTATCTTAAGATGAAAGTTGGATTTCTGAGGCAAACTGAACAAATACCAAAGCAAGAAACTAAAAGAAGACTGTCCACATAGTGGGATACTAAGAAATGCCCCTTCCCCCAATACACATGCACAGGAGTGTAAACGCACATGTGTGTGCGTGCACACACACACACATACACATGCACACACAGCACAAGAAGTATGAAGGATAAGTGAGAAATTTGAACAAGGTCTGCTGTTTGTCTAATGTGTTCTCGGCACTGTGAAAACAATCTTAGTGGTCTAGGTTTTAATGAATTTGGATCATAATCAAGTCCACCTCATCAAAGGAATGTTATAAAAGACTATTCTCTATTCAGTTTATATTTACCATTGTATTACTTCTTTCTGAAAGTGAGTTAGGAATTCATTTTAAATGAAGTCTCTATTTCAAAAATTTCAAATATTCTAATTTTATTTTGGTTAAATGAGGTTGAGAATTCCTTCCATTTTCTCTTTTCAATTTAGAAGCATTATTAGTCGATGCAGATATTTTGTTTATTGTTTTCCTTGTGTTCTGAATTTTTTCTTTGCTAGAAATATTTTCTGCTTTTCTAAGTCAAAGTTTTTAATTCCTGCAGTACTAGGGGATTAATTGATCATTTTACCTGAGAATAACAAATTATTGTATAACTATTATGAAATCATTTAATTAGCCAAAGTGAAACAAAAATTGAGAAATTTATTTAGAATACTGATTTTGATTCATATATTTATTTTCATGGTCATTTTCAGTAAATTCACAACAGGTCATTTAGGAGATAAAAACTGAAAATTATTGTGTATAAGTTTATAAAAATAGAAAAATAAAGACTGATAATGACCAAAATGTATCAGAAAAAAGTTTCTTAATAAGTGAAGATATATGTATCATTTTATATCACCAAGATAAGCTATATGCTAGGATATAAGGGAAGGCAAGAGAGGAGAGAGAGACAGTGGGAGAGAAAGAGCGTGCCCTTGTGTGTGCGTGTCCGGACTAGATAACTTGTTGATGATAATTTAGATGTTGAAAATCCATATCATAGGAATTGGCGAGACCATTTTCTGCCTTTCCAGGGTTACAAGTACAGGCATGAGATAGACATATGCAATATGGGCTGCTTTTAGTATTTGGTATATCTATGATATGGTACATCAATTGAGTCTACTTACAAAAAATAATTCCAAAGGTTGTCGACTGTTAACTTCTAGGTGAGACTGTGGATTGTGAATCAGCGCATCACAGGCAATCACAGGAGATCTGGTAAGAAGGACTCAGTCCAGGGAACCACAGGAATGTCTAGTGTCCAGGGAGAGTCACAGGAGGAAGAGATGCTGGGATGAATGAACTAGTAGGAAACTTGTCACACCAAGTGATGATACATTAGGGAACATGCAGTTTTACAAATTTTTGAAACTAAGTGTTCAGGATTAGGTAAGAAAATAGCACACTATTTTCAGAGCCTTCTGTGAATCAGCTTCCTAAAGTCAATGAGATTTGGCTTTCAAGGTTTGGGTGAAGTTCAATGTAAACAGAAGTGGGCGAACTTCATTCCTTATGTCAGCATCGATTAGAGGTAGGATAGGCATAGGCAAGGCTGAACACGACGCTGACAACCCCAGTTCTGAACAGAGAAATACTGCTGTTACACAGAGAAGTAAATAACCGGGCCATTGTTTCCTGGCTGTCGTAGATTTGATCTGCCCTCCCTCCGTTATAGCCAACACTTGAGTCTTAGATAGGAAGTCCAATAAGTATATGGCAGAAGAGAAGGGCAGTTGTCCCACACCTGGCAAGGTCTAGAGCATTAATTTTTCAAACTGTTTTCGTTCATATCTGTAATTTAGACCTATATGAATTGGAGAGCTTTCAAGTGAAAGACACAGATTCAAATCTTGGTCTGAAAATAAGCCTTTGGTACTTTGATATATCGTAATTGTCACTGAGAAACAGAAATATAATTGAAAAAAAAAACAAGGACTCTGTAGTCAGAAGGATCTAACCTCAAATTCATTTTTACCAACATTTTGCTCTGTGAGCCTCAGTTATCTCAAAAATGAAATGAGGATAATTATAGTCACATCACCGGGCTGTTGTAAAAATAAATACAAACATAATGAATGTATCTGGTTCATTGTGAATGCACAAAAATATTGCTAACTACATCTTGGTTCTATAAGAGTAACATTATCTGGTTTAATACTGAATTTTTACTTAGGCAAGAACTGTATTTAGTAACTTTAACACTGACTAGTAGTTATGTCTACTTGTTTCCCAAAAAGAAGGGGAATCTGTGGTTAAAGTGTACTACACATGAAGCCTGTTTCCTAGTTAGAGAGAATTAGCATTTACGTAGATATTTTGCAATTATATTGACAGCATGTTGTAAATGTGTTTTGAAGACCAATCCAAGGAGACCCAGACTTTTTCCTATAATCAGAAGAAATTTTGTAGTGTTTTCTTATCTCCTGTCTCTTAGAGGTTTAAAAAGTGACATATGAAGTGGTAAGTTACTATTGTCAGGAGAATATGAGAGGTTTAAAATGTCAGGAAATGTGCAATGTGTAGTTATCACTCCTCCAAACCCACCTTGCCAGTTTACCTGGAGATCTGTTCAGCTTTCAACAGTCTAGCTTCTACAGGCTACTTGTGTAAGTCTCCACGAAGGACCTAGAACAGGTTTAGTGTGTATAAGGAAAATGCATCATTTCCTTGAACACATGCCCTGAAATCCCTCTGTGAAAGACAATTGTTTATAACTTCTGCAATCAAAGAATTTCATATTTAGTGAAATAGCTAGGCACAGAGTAAATTATAATAGTAATCAAAATTTTGTGAGTATTATGAAAGATAGGAAAAGTGTTGTGCTGAGTAGAAATTAATGATAGTCAGAGAAATGCAGAGAAGAACTGATGCTCCTAGACCTGGATTAAAATATAGCACTTCAATACGTGACTAGAAGTGCTCAATGTGAAATCAAAGGAATATCCAGAGTGAAGGGAAAAGGCGCAGACTGATGGGAGAACAGAACATCATCCGTCAGGGCTGTGGTCTAGCAGGGTACATGAAGGAAGACAGGTGAAGGCCCACCGGTGAAACTTGAACGGGACCTGACACGTGGACCACAGAAGAATATCAGGTGAGAAGCAGGTGTAGAAAGGAAAGCGTAGTCTGATCTGTCTTGAATATGTTCAGTTGAGGTGTTAGGAGAACCTTTGGTTTTCTTTGTCTAAAAGGTGTTTAGAATTTTTAGTTTGGCACTGAGAGGGAGAGACAGGAGCTAAAGAATGCAACTGAACACCATAAAAATGGTATTTTCAGTCATCTGTATTAAAGTTGTAGATGAAGCTATAGACGTGGACGAACAGATTGATAAAAAGGTACAAAGCACAGAGGAAAGTGAAGACAGATGCCTGGGGTATTCCTACCTTCAGTCCATAAACCTAAGAGGTGGGAGCCACATGAGACACAGAAAGGAAAAAATAGGAAGAAAACCAGAAAGTACATCATCATAGAATCCAATGGGGGAAAGTTTTAAAAGGCTTGTTGCTAAAACAGCAGTGAATTATGTAGAAAGACAAGGCATGAAGAGAATAACAATTTGTAGTTATGTGGTCACCAGAGGTCATTCATGTCCTTTTAGATTGGTGCACACAGAGCTGTTGGGTGGAAATAAATTTGGTGACAGCTAAATGCTGTGCTGCACAGAAAGGAAGAGGAGACAGCAGATTTAGTTTTAGAGACCGTGAAAGGGAAGACTGCTGGTGGATTTCCAAGGATGTTAGTCTTTGGTGTCTCCTGTGTGAGATGTATAGCTTTAATTGTGCAGACTCTCAAATATTGTTTGACTCGGGACCTGCAATGAACTCTGTATCATATTCCTGGGAGAAGATAGAAAGTCGAGGAGCTTGATTGTCTTTAGAAGAGAATAATTGAGAAGGCTGCAACACTATCCCTATCTCACGCGTGGCTCTGGTGAGGAGCAGAAATTGTCCCCAGAAACAAGTGTTACAGCAGGAGCCAGCAAAGACTCAAGAACTCCTGGTCTCTTATTAGAAAAAAAAGTGAACCTGTGGGTTGGGAGTCTTAGGAATTCAAATGGATGAACATGCTGAGTTAAAATCCTTTAATATTAGTCCCTGGATCCTTGATCTTCTTCCCCCAAAATCAGTACAGTTTTTGCCTAATTTATTATTATATTTACTAAAGAGACAAAAAGAGTTGACTCTTGACCAAGAAGGTTTTTACATTCCCCTCATTTTGACTATACTTTAGGTAATTTTTTGATTGTGGTCCCCTGACTGGCCTATAGCATTTACTTTAGAAAACTTGCGATTGCAAATAATTATCTTTGTCCTTTTGAGATGTAGATATTCTCCTGGACTCTTACAGTTTTGCAAAACAGGAATGTCTTTTTCCAGGACCTGGGAGTCAAACCTTCAGAATTGTAGTTATCAGAAAACTCAGAGCCCCTGTCTCCTAGTCTCTAACTTCCCTGAGTGCTAAGTATCAATTGGCAGAGCCCTACAGCCCAATCAGGTTGACAAATCTCCCTGCTCTAACCTCCAGTGGATTGTTACTACATCACCTCCATGCTTGTAAACATCCCTAGCTTTGTTTCCATGGGACTGAGCTCATTATTTCTCCTATGTTAAAATTATTTTCATATTGACTGCAATAGCCTTGAATAAAACCTTTCTTCCTGGTTAATTTTGTCTGGTGCAATTTTTCTTCGCCCATTTCATGAGGCATATTTTGTTATCATTAACGCTTTGATTCATACTGTTTCCTCTCTTTTGTACATAATCACTAGCCTCCTAGGTTGATGGAATCTGCAGGAACAAACATGATGTAATTGATGGCAAGGGGGACCAACTAGTCCAATAACTTGGAGCCATGGCTTAACAAAGTGGAAACTGAGAGATACATCTCAAGAGAGAAACAGAGTACAGGATTTCAGCCCATTCCAGAGGCACAAAATATAGAATATACAGTCGTTTAAAATATGTTCCCTTAAATTCAATAATTTCTGATATTAAGGGACTTGTCCTACATATTTCTGTATTCAACATAGTTCAGAAAAGTGGTAAATGGTCCTGAATTATGGAATTTGGGCTCTACGATGTCCACTTGGTTTAGATTCAGCTGTTTCCTACATGTGCTAAATGATAAGGCTTGTTTTAAGAAGTTATGAAATATTTATTGAGGAAAAAGAGCAGAAGCTGCATGAGCAGAAGCTGCTTTTCCAAACAAAATAACTTGGTGATTTTATTTTTATCTCCAAAATGCCTAAAGGTACCAGTCAACATCATGGGCTAATGGTTGAAAATAAAACCATCCTTAAGTCATATGAGGTCAAAAATAAAATACATTATAAAATAAGCAAAAATAAATTTTGCGTGGGGTGAAATGCAATCATTTAAACATAGCCAAGAGGATTTTTCTGCAAAATTCATTTTCAATAACTATCTTTGCTAGGCTATGTGCTAACTTTTGAATACTTCTGATTTTTTTTTTTATATCAGTGCATCACAGAAGGGGAAAACAGGCTTTCATTATAAATACCCATATTGCTACAATGGGATTTTCTTTACATGTCGTATGATTCTGATGTGGCCAATTATATCTTGGGGAAATAAATAAACATATGTTGCTTAAACAAAGTGCTTATGCTACACCCAAATATGTTTGGATGTTGCATTGGAAAACACCCTCCCTGTTTGCCAGTTGAACTTCTCAGTGTAATGTAGGCATTTTATAAGATCCTTGATTTTGTAGCGGCACATTTCTGTAGCTAACACTTTTGCTGCGTGTCACAGTACGTCTTGCAATAAAATAACCCATGCTTTTATTTTTACTGAAGAGTACAGTGTCTATATAACCCAAGTTCAGATGATACAGGGGAGAGAAGTGAATAAGAAATAAGAATGGAGCCCACGCAGCACTTTCTTCCAGCACTCGATCATTAAGGCATCAAGGGAATCCGCTGAATGTGTTCCCTATATATACTCCTGGAGCATTATATAAGAACGACAGAACCTTTCACAAAAGTTTATAAAAGCAAATTTCACACTGGATTCTTTTATCATTTGAAGGGGAAGGTGTAACTTGAGCATTCGAAAAAGCTACAGAGGCTGTGTTTAGGTTTAGGAAAAAAAAAAAAAAAAAGAACCTACTCCTGACAATCTTCTCCCGCCATGTAACTGAGTCTATATTTCTTCCTATTAAACGTACCCACGAGGCTTTGTGACCATTCACCCCAAAAGGTCACTTGGCATTTTAGCTTCTGCATGGGCACGTGCCAGGCGAGTGATAATGGCCAGAGAAGTCAAAAGGAGGAATTTAGAAGCTACAGACTCCGCAACTTTTAAAAACTTGATGCCTACCTCCTGTTGGGATATAAAATTCAGCTAACCATTTGTACAGGTATCAGTAAAGGCTTGGGTATAAAAGAGGAGCGATGCTTTGCAGAATCCTCTGACTGCCCGAGCTTTGTCATGGTAATGAAGAAACGTCAATGAAAGTTGACGGGGCGTGTATGCATGTGTGTGGATGTTGGGGGCGGAGGCGGGTGCCGGAGGGACGCGCTGGCAGACCGAAGTTTTACATTTGAAAATGTAAGAATGTCATTTGGAAATCACTTGTGTACTCCAAGTCCCAAGTTCTTCTCCTGCTATTAAAAATGATCGGCAAACAGGTCAGTCTGCTGTAAAAAATTGATTTGACAACAGCAATTTTAAGTCATTGATGGTTTGAACTTGGCAGTTCCCTCCACTTTGATATGGTGTGAACAGGCCGATGTTTATCTGTTATTTATGTAACAGCCTGATTCGAAAAAAAAAAAATGGAGCGTGTGCTTCCCTGCTATTTTTGTCTTCGGCATTAACCTCATCTTGAGGTCAGGTGGAAATGCTGTAAGTACCGATTGCGTCGCGTTATCCGCATTATTGCTTAATGTGCCATCAAGCATAAGTACAGATGGATTTACAATCACTGCCTCCTTCTCCCCAGGAATCATTTATTTGGGGTGAGCTTTGAAAAAAAAAAATCATTCGGATTTGTGACATTTAAAAAAAGATTAAAAGTTCTGAAAAGAACAGAACTCATCCACACAGTGATGCCTAGGCACCTTAAAGCCAAGTATGAGAGCTACCGACTGGGACAGTGTAACACAGAGAGACGACTCTGTCACGTGGTCTTCCAGCACCTGTGCGCCGCCCCACCCCCACCACACACTCTACAGCTTCTCTTTTTGACCACTCTTCTCGCAACCTGAGTATGATTTTGGCAAACAAACACCAAAGGCAGGGCCCAAAGGAGGAAACTCAGGCAATGCGAACCATCTTTTAAATAGGAAGGCCAAATTCGCTATAAATTCAAAATAAACATTTGCTACCTGGTTTCTGGGGGAGACCCTTGCTTCCTTTCTGCACCGAGGGCAGTCTCTCACCGGATTCAGCTCCCCAAAAGGCTGTCCCCAGAGGCTGCAGCTGCTGAAGGTCACTGCTGAGCTGTCACGGAAAGTGTTTGGGATCTGGGTTGCTTTTTGGCCTCCTTCCATTCAATTTTACTCAGAGCTTTTGACTATAAGAGAATAAAAAGCTTAGAAATGTGGAGTATCTGGATTTAGTTTTGGGATTCCTGAAATGACTATTATCATGAAAGATGTTTGGGCACAGTGTGGACATGCTATGGAAAATACCCCTTTTTCCAAAAAACGGTAACCTCTAGTACTACAAAATAGTTATCATAACAACATTTGGATCTTTGTTAAGCATTCAATATAATACATGTGGCAAACTATGCACAAGGTTTTTGGAAGCCCCATCTTGTATGACTGCCATTAAGCAGAATATGGTTTGTGAAGTTTAATAAAAGTTAAAATTATTGCTACTTACTACTGCTATCATAAAGACGTAGTAGAGAAAGAATAATACTGGCTGTTTATATTTTTGTTTATCCAAAGAAAATGAAATTGTTCATAAGGTATTTTAAAAGAATTTTTCATTCCTAATGCATTTTAATAGTTGCTGGTAAATACTTTTGTTTTGAGAAGGCTTGAGTTACAATAGAAAATGGAACAAAGGGTCTGTGTGGGTAGAACTTTGCAATGTGCTGAAACTTGATTGTTCACACTTCAAAGCAATCCAAAGAAAAACTGTAAATAAAGACTAGGCATAAAACTAGGAAGGCACCTGGGAATACTCAACCCAGTGCACAAGACAGTCTGAATTCTGGCAAATAGCCAACCTCTGTGGATAAATCTGGAAAAGCTTAATGTACACAGAAGAACCGCTATACTCAGAAACTGTGTGGGTGTACTTAATTCCTTACCACTTAGAGAATTCATTTGACTTTCCTGATTATAAACTTGATCTGGTCATCATTCTAGCACTACTGGAACACATGCGATAAAATCCAGAGTTTATAGGAAGAACCACCTTTCCCAAGAGATACTTCTCCGTTTCTCCCTCCCTCTTCTTTGTAACGCTCATTTAGACTTACTGGAATCGCCAAAGCAGTTCTTAAATACTAAGGAGATGAGAATACACACTAGGGAAGGTAACTGAGTAAGCAAACTAAGTCTGAGTCATATAACATCATAACAAAAGGTTTCCAGTGAGTCATCTGCCCAAGTTACCATTGTTATACACAACACAATACAGTCTTTGTCTTTGTGAACCGGACAACCTTCCAAAATGTCTAACAATATCAGTAACAAGATTCTTTGTACTGCTCATCTTCAAGTAGTCTCAGTTGTTTATATCATATATCCTCTATACTAAAGCTCTTTGGAACAGAAATTACTGTCATAAAGATAGGCAGCAGATCACTTGTGTATTTTGAAACAGGAAATGCACAGACATGGTAGGAACTTTTTTATGATAGCCTGAAAATAAAAATTGCTAATAAAAAAGCCTTTCATCTTCAAAGGGATCTGAGAAAAGTAATTATTCAATGCAACAGCAAATGTTAGATTTCTATTAAGTTAGCTCAATTTTCCAGTCTCTCTTTTCCTTCCCTCAGCATACATTTCCCTATTGCTGGCTTTGCCAGAAAAATAACAGCTTTAAATTTATCCCTAAGCTAAAACCCATCAAATGATTGACAAAATCTTAGCTAACTTGAAAAGTGACTTATATAAAACCTCACTCGCTATTTGGGGGCATATTCTACTCTCAGTAAATGAATGTACCTTTTTCTCCATTGATCGGTGGCATGAAGTGCATATTCTTCAAAGGTAACCCTTTCTTATGAAGCTAAATATCTTTTGTGCCACTATGAGTCATACCTGAGCATGTCTTTTATTCTTTTGTGATTTCGCCGAGGTTCAGGTATTTTTAAAAGATCTTGCAATTTTCCAAATAAGGTTCTGAAAATATATCCTGCTTCTTTTGCAGTTTTAAAAGGAGGTATTAGGACTAATCCAGAGCCTGACATAACACCTTCTTGTGATTCAAATCTAATCAGTCAACTTCATAAGATAGCAATGACTTTGACATGACAAATGAACATGTTCCAATATGCCTAAAGCCAAAAAAGATACAGGCGGTGAAACTAAAAGGCATTGCCTGAACTGGCTGCTGCTTCCATTTGTGGCTAGTTCTTCATTATTAGAATTTGGTAAATTAATTTGGAGCACATATATCATAGGGGTGCTATTCATTTTGGATCACCAACATGACTGTATTTGTTGTTAAAATCCCGAGAATCATCTGTACAGGTTGTTAGGTAGCTACTGCTGCAGGACCTGACAAGCATCTCTGTTTTCTCCTGCTGCTCTGGTCTCAGCCCAGGACCACTATTCCTTCCTCCAATCCCATCGAGGGTTAATACTTTATTCCAGCAGATTCTAGGGCTCTGTTTCTGAGCTACATAAAGCATCTATTTTAGTTGTTTGTTGTCTATGCTCTATTAAAAGCAATAGGGTCAGATAGTCAGGTCGAATCCTGAATCCCGCTGTTTTGTGATGTCTGAATACTGTTAACTGTTCTGTGTCCTGATTATCTCAACTGTAAAATGGGAATAATAATGAAACTTAGCTCATAGGGGTTTTGTACACATTAAAAAGATAATATAAATCAAGTGCTTAGAATAGTGACTTTCAGTAAATATTCTAACTTGTCATCTTTGATGCCTAAAGTAGATATAGAACTCCAAATTCCTGATTGTAAGCTTGGCATTTTTCAACTAGATAGTAACACCGTAACTCAAAAAGTGCTGATAGTAAGGTACAGTACTAGACTACAGTCACCATTTGAGTGAAAAATGAAATTCATTTTCAATTTTCATTGATTTAAAAACACAATCCCACTAGGGAGCATTTCGTGTTGATTGCCATTATTTACAATGCTGTTTTGCAAGTAGAAAACCTTGCATAGTATAACTTGTATACTCCGAGCCAAATAGAATTTAAATTTGGCTAAAGAAGAAAACCAGGAAGTAATTCACTGCTGTCTTACACTGACGTTTCAGAGAGACAATTCTAACAGTTTTATTCACAGCACTGGCTCATTTGCTGATCTGCAAGTAGCTCCTGTGTTTAGGCAGAAGGCGGCTGAGCGAGTGGTGAAGGGACCACACAAAACTGAGCTGGTCAAAGGAACTGTTTTGTCTTTGCTTTATCTTATTGGTGGTTTTCACATCTGCTTCCACAGTCCTTCTTCCCTGAGGACTGAAGCACTGTGGATTGTGTTTCTCTTCGGGCAAATCAATTAGTTCATTTAAAGATCCGCATAATTGCCTAATCCTGTTACTTCTGATGCCTCTGTGTATGTGTGTGTATGTGTGTGTATGTGTGTGTGTGTGTAAGCATGTGTGTGTATACTGTTGAGAGGGAGGATAAGAGAAAGAAGATGAAAGGGGGATGTCTGTGAATCCAATCAAATGGCTTTTCTTCTTGCAGTGAATTAAGCATCACCTTTCTTTTGTCCCGCTTTCTGTGGCAAGGGACGGGGAAGAAATTAGGCACCGGTATAACTGACTATTCTGTTTACACGGCTAAGAGGTCACAAGCTATGGTGAATCCCTTCATCACTAAACTCTGCATCATCAAAATAATCTAAGTTGGTGGCAGAAGCATAACCTGAGTGGGTAAATCTGACTCAACATCAGTCACAGAACCACGCAGGCCAGTGAAGAATGGACAGAGCAGTCAAATTGTTTGATCATATTTTAAAGATTAAATGTATTTTTCCTGAGGGATAGCCACACTTAGTGTAATCCTAGGTAAGCCAGTTAATTATTCCCAGATTGGTGATATGTATTTATTAATTTTCATAAATGAGTTTACTTTTCAAACCTAACTCTAACGAAAGCTTAATTGCTTCAACAGATGTTATGCTTTGAATGTGGCTCCTCCAAAATTCTGGTGCTGCCAATGTGAGAGCATTAAGAAGTGGGTCCTTTAACTGGTAATTAGGGCATGAGCACTCTTCCTTTTTGAGGGGATGATGGCTCTTATGAAGGAGGCTTCTTGCAGCATTTAGCTAGCTTGCTATTCCAGTCTTCTGCTGTGGGAAAACACAATATTAATCCCTCTTGCCCTCCGTCTTCTGCTACATGGAGAAACAGCAAGAAACCACTGACTGCAACCCAGTGCCTTGGTCTTGGACTTCTCAGCCTCCTGAACTGTGAGAAACAATTTTCTTCTTTGCAAATTACCCTGTCTCAAGTATTTTGTTATAGCAGAACAGATGGACTAAGACAACAGAGAAAAAGGGAAATCAGTGGTGCCCTACCCAAATTGTCAATATAGCAAAAGTGAGTCTTTAATTAAAGAAGAGAGAAAGAAAAGAATCACTTGTAGATGTTTGATGATTAGAACTCACAGGTAATATTTTTCTTTCCTGTAATTCATGAATACACATGCACAGCAGTGGATATGATGTTGCTCGAAATGAGAAAATGTATAGTGAATTCTATTTCTGTTTTGTAGGGGACACATAATCTTCAGGGGCTGTTATGGTTTATATCTAGATGTCTTCCTAAAGTCTCATGGGGCTGATAGCCGACTTGCTATCAGGAGGTAAGAGCTGATTTATCTCCCTCTCCAGGTTCTCCCCCACCCCCACTGTCCCCCTCTGTTTCCTGGCAGCCATGGCGTGAGTGGCTATCCTCAGCTCTCTCCACACGTGCCTCTGCTGCACCATCCTGCCTTGGAGCCAACCCGTTATGGACTGAAACACAAGCCAAAATAAAGCTTTCCTCCTTGAAGTTGTGGATGTTGGGCACTGTGTCTCAGAGACAAAGAAAGTGACTCAGAAATGGGCCAAAGCAGCTCACTGTCTTTACTTTTCCACATTTAATAACAACAATAATAATAATAAATAAAAACTGTGTAAAAACTGTAAGAAAGTTGGAGAAAGTTCTAGATTTCCTCCATATTTACTTGTAATGATTTCTCTAGATATATCAAATAATAACGAATTCCTATTTGTCTTAATTTTGTATCCATTTTTCTGGAACACTAAAATGTGCTGGGTTCAGGGAGCTCATTTGTGAATATATGAAATAATTTTAAAAGTTTACTGCCCGTGGACCAAACAAGGATCCTTCACTTCTGATCCACAGCACTCACACTAAGCAGTTGCATTTAGAAGCGTTCCCTCCCAACTCGATTTGCACTTTGTCCCGTCTTCTCCATTATAGTCCTCTACTCAGAGCCACAGTGATAATCTATCACGCTCTTGCTTCAGACACTAAAAAGCTTCCTGTTATCACGATGGTCATGTTGATGATTAAAGCAAATATTTCAAGATATGAGTGATTTGTCAAGTTCTATTCTAAATGCTGTGCCTATATTCCTTGACTTGATCCAGAGAATATTTCCACAAGGTAGATACTATTATTAATCCAATTCATGGAAGTAAAAGATTTCAAAAACTTTAACACCTTATCTCCTTTGAGATGAAGATCAATTCCTATCCTATGGAGTTGCTATTTTTCCTCCCATTTAGTAAATACAAATACTGCTAAGGAGGTAACTTGTCCTGCCCGGGGTTGTAGAGGATTCACAAATCCTAATTTTTTGAACTTCAAAATGCCTCTCTGTCTCTCTCTTTTGAATTCTCTTATTACATTTAAGCCACAATAACATGTAAATACTTTCACTTAAGAATACATTTGGGGTAGATACAAAAAATTATTTCAGATTGAGTCCCTCTATTCTTTTTTTTAGCATGATTTGTATTGGTTCATTACAATTATTACTGGATTATCTTTTATTAGGTATTTATTTGTTTTCAACTCTTTTGTCATAGAATGCAAGCTCCTTGTGGATAGGAATTTCATCTCTTGGGGCTGGGGATTTAGCTCAGTGGTTAGAGTGCTTGCCTTGCAAACACAAGGCCCTGAGTTCAATCCCCAGGACCAAAAAAAAAAAAAAAAAAAGGGAATTTCATCTCTTGCGTTGTATCTCCAGTGCCTATAAAGCAGTAATTTAATTATTGATAATGTTATATATTTTAAAATATTTCTGTATAAAGAAGCTGTTTTAAAAGTTATGCAATTTTATAGAATTCTTATGAAGAAACTTTAGAATTCTCATGTACTATAGTTTCCTCTATTTCTATCTTTCAATTTTGTGATACATTATTACAATTAATAAACCAATCATTACTATTAACTGAAGTCCAGACTTTTTCTGTTCCATAATATCATATCACCTTACACTTAGTCATCATGTATTCTTAGGCTCCTGTTGGTTGTGACTCCTCAGAATTTCCCTGTTTTTGATGGTATTGGGAGTTTCGAAATCTACTTGTCAGGTATTTTATAGTTCCTCAATTGGACTTTTTTAATGTTTGTCTCATGATGAGTTTTAGAAAAGACTACAGAAATAAAGTACCATTATTGTGCATGCACGCACGTGTGTGGGTGTGTTTGTGTGTACGTGGGGGCATATGTTGAGGATTGAGCTAAAGTGCCATTCAAATTACAGTATATCAAGGATATATACTATCAGTTCGATTTATCATTCTGAAAAGATAACATTGACATTGACCGCATGCCTGAAGTAATGTTTGTCAGATTTTTCTGTTACGTTCTTTTTCTTTTCTTTGTAAGAAAGTCAATATGTGCAGCTCACACCCAAGAATTGAGAAGCTAGGTTGCATCACTTTATGTACAGAATATCTACGTAGGTGACTTGGAATTCTACACAGATTGGTCCCTTTTCTCTTATTAATTTATTTACTGTACTATTTACTGATGTCAGGGTGACCTGGCGAATTTTTTTTATACTTTGCATGAGAACACAAAACTCATTTTATTTTTCATATTATTTCAGCTTTGGCTTTTAAGAGCTCTTTTAATTGACTTCTTTTGATAGTTAACTGACTTTGTCAGCTTGAGTGAGAAATGCCCAACTAAACTGGCCTAGCATATTTCTGGTTGGGGCAGACCCACCCTAGGGGGGATTGTAGCCAGAATGGTATAAAAGTATAAAATGGTATAAATGTTTCCCTGGAGCAGCTCCAGTCTTTACCTTCACCTTGGACATCATCTCTTGGCTTCCAGCGCAGACCGTTCAGCCTCCCATCGCAGACCCCATGGCCTCTGATATGGACTTGCACAGGACACTACA
>PVJO010013781.1:0-50637 GCA_004026905.1 Hystrix cristata | reverse complement strand
AGGTCTGCTTCTTTAAGAAATAATGATGCTTATTATTTCATGTTAGGTACTTGTTAAACACTTTCTCTGCAATATTCCATTGTTATAATCCTCCCAATGACTCTATAAATTATATCTTATTATTCCCATTTTGCAATGAGTTCAGCGATGTTAAATAATTTGAGTAAGCTTGGCTGTCCGACTCCAAAGCCTACATCCATACCACAAATTCAGGAGTCAAGGATGCTTAGAATTCATGAGAAGGGCCTGAGGCTCTCAGTTCTCAGGGCTATCCACACCCTTTTGCTGATACTCAAACCACTAATCATCATAAGCTTGTAAGAGGGTTATTTAATGTGTATAACTTCTTACTATTCCCATGACAAATGTGGTATAGTAAAAATGCACAAGAAAGGAGAAAAATAGTCTTTACTCTATTAATTTTTACTATCACATTTTAAGTCTGAAGCTGGGGAAATAATGTATTATTACCAGACACATTAAATAGCCCAGGAAGCAGATCAATAACAAAGTGCAAAGACCACAACGTCCCCTCTTATCTTTGTCTCTTAGATGTGTATCAAATTTATCACTGCCCTGGATGCTTTCCTTGCTCCTAACTTCTACTAAATTAGTTCCCTGTTAGTCCCCTGCTCTGCATCCACCTTCACTCTGGGAGCTCACTTTTTGTTGGTGCCTCCATCACGATGCTAATACTGGTGAAGAGATGCCAAGCATGTCAGAGGGCCTATAATCTTAACTACTTTGTCAAAGAAAGTCTCCTGCAGAACTTCTGTGTTGTTTTTACAAAAATTTTCTAAGTTACAACAATATTTTTCAGTTTGAACGTATGGTCTCAGGACAAGCACATGAGCTAGACTAAGCAATTGCTATCTATTTAAATACTAGAGTATTTTTTGTGGGCCATTAGTTTTTTCTGCTCATTACCTCAGTTAGTTTTGGATTATTCATTATTCAATTTAACATATTTATAGTGAAAGAAAAGTGAAAGAGAGTCAAAGTTAGGTTTCTTATTTTTCAAATACTGTATTACAAAGACTGCTTATTTAGCTTATTATCACTTACCTAAAGAGTGGAAGATGTACAATAAAACACTTTTTTTAAGGCTTGCCCTTAGAATGAAGTGCAATGTGAATTTATAACACAGGCTACAGTTATGTACTTGACCAGTGCTTCCGGACTGCTTGCTGATTAAATGTGTGTGTATGTGCAATGCTTTATGCTAAAGCTTCGAGTCAGAGATATTTATGTGACGCTCTAGTCACATGCTTAAGGTTTCCATTGAATCATTTGCATTTCAGCTGATTCAGAATAGCTGCTTTAAATAAAGCAAATGTGACCTGAAAATAAAATGAGAAATGGAGCTGACTAAAACTGGGTGGCATGGTTGCTTGGGCTCAGAGGTACGTGAGTTATTGAGATCAACTGCTTGGCAGGAGCTTGTCGTAAAACATGAATGACATTTGGAGAGGGCAAAGACATAAACTGTTCTCTCAGGTAGTAAGTGGTTTGAAGCCCTTGTGAGTACGAAAATAACATACGGTTGCCAAAAGCTTACTTAAACTTTTTGTATACCAGTGATGGCGAGCCTTTTAGGGCTTTCAATAATACAAACAACCCGCTGCGGCACATGTGCCTTTGGTTCACCACTGCTGTCCTGTACTGTGAGACTAGGCACGTCAACCTGTAGACGGAAAGCATTCTGAGAATTTGCCATTTCCTTCTATGTCAACCTTCTTATAATAACACAGTATTACCTCACATGAATCATGTTTCGTGTCTTCTATAGTGTCAGTTGATATCATCTGAACATGTTTTTGTTCAGTTACTAAACATAATCTATTTCCTCATTTATACATACTTCAGTGCATGTAATATGCTTACCTATCTCTAACGTGCTCTGCCTTCTATATGGAATGACTTTCCTCTGTTTGCCTTTACCTGTTTTTGTTTGTTTTTGTTTTGAGGCAGGGTCTCGCTGTGTAGTTCAGGCTGGCCTTTAGCTGGCTATGTAGCGCAGACTGGCTTCAAACTTGAGGCAATCTTACTGCCTCAGCCTCCGGAGTGCTGGGATTACAAGTGTGTACCACCACGCCCAGCCTACCTTCACATTTATTAAAAAAAACAAGGTTCTAAGAATTGAATTCAGGGCCTTTGCACTGAGCTATATCTCCAGCTGTTTAATTTTTTTTCTTTTTTTTTGAGAGGGCTTATCACTAAGTTGCCCAAACAGGACTCCGACTTTTTGTCCTCCTCCCCAAGACTCTCAAAGTGCTGGAGTTACATTTGTGTGTCACCACGCTTGCTAACTCACTATTTTTATATCTGGCAATATTACATTCTTTATAGAGCTTTCCCTACAGTGTAACTGAGATAACTTGAGTGTAAATGGACACATTTTAACAAAATTGTTTCATATTTATTCTGTGTCTTTGGCAAATTACTAATTACACAATTTTCAATTCCCATTATTTTTTTGATTATTTCAAACCGCTGAGTAAAAATCCTTTTATGATATTCGTGTGCAGGGGGTATTTTGTTTGATTATCAAGGTGGACCACCTATAACTCAGTGAATTGAATAAAAGACTTGGTGGTAACCACATAATCTGGGAAAGGAGCATAGAGTTTTAGTCTCGGTTTTGTTAATAACAGCGGTGTGATCTTTATCTACCACTTTAACCTTTCTGGCTTCTCTTCCTTCAACTGTAAAAATGAAGTGTTCACTTGAAATGGCCAGTGATTTTAAAAACAGTATTTGGCAGAGGAAACCATTCCTCAATTAAGTGGAAAAATGATGTGTTTAACAGATACAGGAAATGTTGTACTGGCTAAAATAAGGTGGCAAGGTCCCCTAGATACATCATGCTTTGTTACCATTTCTGGAGGCACATTTACAGAAACTCAGAGAATCCACTGAAACTAGTGTCAATAGAAAACGAAATTAAGAATTAAGTTAGGATGCTTGCCTGGCAAGCACAAGGTCCTGAATTCAATCCCCAGCACTAAAAAAAAAAAAGTAAGTTACTCTCAGTTTCCTTCCAAAAGCAAGTTCCCAAGAAACTTTCTTAACTGAAAGTGTTCATTCATGGAAATATCCCTCAAACTTGTGTGAGGAAACTAAGGCATCATCCAGTTTCTGTCTGGTAATTCCTCCCCTGAGGGTATATAGTCCCCTGCTTTCTGCCTCATCGTTTGTTCAGTGGTAAGGCCCCCTCTGTGAAACATAGCCCCTGAGAGTGAAAAGTGCACTTGCGATTCAGGGGTTCAAATGATGGCCATAGATAGATTGAGGAGGAAGGTATAGTACGATGACCCTTTCCTACCACAAGATTGAAGGTTAAAATAAATAAATAAATAAACAAATACATAACAAAAGCACTTGGCCCTCCAGAAAAACCCTCCTCCTCTCCTTATTTATACCCTCGCCCAGCCCCACACCTGATTTAGGTGACACCAAAGCAATTAGCTTTCTTTCCACGAATTTGTTTTCTTATTTACATAATTGAAATTTTAGCTGAAATTTTAGCTTGCATATATGATTTGAGTTCAAGTATTCCTTTTTAAACCGACCACGGACACAAAACCTCAATTTATAAACGGGATTATTAGAGAGGGAAAAAACTTTTCTGTTAAGAATAACAACAATAAAAGATAATTTAATAAAGTACAGCCTGGACATCATAGATATAGAGACTAAAATCAGTTTTTAGTATTAAGATTCAAATATTACTGGATAAAATTCCAACAAAGGTTTGGCATGTAGGAGTATCTGAAAGTTTATTACCAAAGATATTTTAGGATGTAGACTATTTGGAATGAATAACATAAAATTCTTGTTTGATTTTCTTAAGCTCTTTTGACTAAAATTTACCATTGTGGAATCTTAAAAATTAATTAAAGAGGAAATGCACAAAGAACATCTTAAAACTCATATTATGTGTGAATTATTATTTCAATGGAATATATACTATATATGAAATGCAGAAAAACAGGTTTAATTGATAATATTAACACGTATTAATATGATTAATTAATTGATAAAATTAACAAGTGTTAACTGATAAAAATTGATGCATCTTCCTTGACCTCAGGGGATTCCCTTCAGGAGATAGATACATACGTTGATATGATCACTAACAGATGGTACAATAAGAATAAACTGTACTGATGGGTTATGATGTCGTCAGTGTACTGTGGCTTTGCTGCAGCTCTATCTGTGCAGACACAGGGCCCCTGTGGATACTACCTCTTTGGACACTACCTCATTGGACTTTATTAAAACTACTGCCTTCCTCTCATTGACTGACTCATCTCTGTTGAGGCTCTGCTGGGATATACTGCCTCCCTCACACACCAGAGCACCTGAGAGAAGAAACCCTGCAAAGTTGGGTCTGGGCATGTGACCTATATTCAGCCAGTTACATAGTCCCTGGAGAACTCTTCCTCCTCCCTTTTTAGTGAAGGATGGACACAGTTTGAAGGGAGTTTGTAATAGCAGCATCAGATACTCCCGTGTTATCCAGTGGTAGTGGCCGTGTGTCCAGCAATAATAATGGTATACAGTGCGAGGGTTAGAGTGGCAGGTTGCTTTTCTTGTTGGTTCTCCCTACAGCTGACATAGTACTTTCTCCTTTGCCGAACTGGTTTTTGATTCCATGAAAACTTCTTAGGACAGAGTTGGATTTGATTATGCATAAGGAAAAACTATGTCTGATAAATGCCACGAATATTTTTAAACTACGCCTACATGTTGCCATGTGCACATATCCTAAGGTATCAGACTAAAAATAATTGTTGTTTTAGAATATTGACATTTATTAAATAATTAAGTTAACATGTATCTATCATGCACTATGTGCTGGTCATTTTATCAAGCTGGATTTAAAAATTAACAGAAAAGCTACATTAAATATATTTAGTGATATTGATTATGTAATAGTGCTTCTGCTTCAGAAAATATTTGTAGTAAAATAATATAAATAATCCTGCTGCTTAGACTTATAGTTAGAATTTGTTAAGTCTTAAAAATCTACAAGGCTAAAGGTAAGAAGAATATTTGAAGTCACATTGTTCTCTCAGTTTTGATGCTTAGGATGCTAGGGTAGTGGCAGAGATTTTGAAGATCATACTCAAATTTTAATTTCTTCCTCAAAAGTCTAGGCATAAAAGTAAACCCTTTCTAAGGAGGTAATAGATACTAAAGCAGTACTGTACGAAAAAATCTGATTACATGGATGGTAGACTAACCATTTTTGAAGAAATGTGGCAGAGCTGATATTTTTCAGAACTATTTCTGTTGTAGGAAAGCAAATATTATAACCCTTCATTTGAATATTTGTCATAGAAATGAAGGTAGTAGTAAGAAAATCTCTTGATCTTTGTTCTAATGTGAGCAAGCACAGGGCTTACACAATCATGGAACAAAGTGTCCAAGAAATGAAGAGGAAAATGACATGGAAGCCGCAACTTTAATAAGTAACAGGACCAGGTAGGAAAATTTTTGTGAATCTGGATAAGATAATAAGTTGTGAAAAGGTCGAAGTTATCACTGAAACCCCAAAATACACAATCATTACACCTGTATATTTAGCCATATTTAAGTTTTAGGTGATCAGCAAATTAAACAGTTCATTCTATCAAGAAGGATTCAGTCATACTCATTTATCATTTTTATTGTTGGTTAAATGTTACCCTTTCAACTTTTCTCTGTTCTCAATCCAATTAGTCCCTATTGATTTTTTTCCCCTGATTCTTCTATAATCTTACTTCTCTCTACTCTCAATGCTAATACCTTGGTTTAGATCTTTGTAATGTTTCACTTTTTTATTATGGCTGTCTTTAAACTGCTTTAAAAACTTCAGGTTTCTCCCTACAAAGCTGGCTCATCCCTGTCACGTATAGATTGACATTACTAAAAACACAAATCTCCATTTCTTTAAACTTAGTATTAATCCCTCATTTCAAGTTAAAGTTTAAAATATTTTGACAAGCCAGATGAATTACAAATTTCTGCTTATTTATTTCTTTTTCCTTTCCTATAGAAACCTTTTGCTCCGCTAAACCTCATGTAGCCTCTTTATAAGACACCACATCTCTCTTGCCATCTTTTATCTCCTACTACTGAGTTGACCTTTCTCTTTTTCTTTGCCTGCATAAATTTATTCCTTGTTTAAGATCCAATTCACACAACATCTGCTTTCTGCAGTCTCTCAATTATATTAAATGCTACCAGAGCAACCAGTCCACTTACCAAATTATTTTTAGTATTATCTACTTGCTAATCTCTTTCCCATGCTGGGCTTTGAGTTCAAGAAATCAGGCTTTCCTGGTGCATATATTTTCAATGTCCAACCTAGGATCTGACGTATGTCCTACAGCTGCTCAGTAACATGTGTTGATTGAATGCATGGAATCGAATGCAATCAGTTGAGTGAATGGTAGCATTTCACATACGTCAACATATTTGGAAGGGGTCAAAAGCACGCATTGGAGGAAAGGAAGCCTATTCAACAAGTGGTACTGCAAAAACTGGATAGCGGTTTATAGAATATTGAAACTGGCCCATCTCTCTCATCATTTCCTAAATTAAAATCAAAATGGATCAGAGATCTAAATATTAAAAAAGACACATTGAATCTATTGGAAGATAAAATAGGTAAAACACTTGAAGTCAGAGGTCTAGCAAAGGGTTTTATAAACAGAACCACAATTGCATGAGAAATAACAGCAAGAATCAATGAATTGGACTAAATCAAATTAAAGAGCTTCTATCTAGCAAAATAAGCAGTCACCACAGTGAAGAGACAACCTACAGGATGGGGAAAATTTTGCCAGCTATTCTTCAGATAGAGGATTAATATCTGGAATATATAAAGAACTCAAAAATTAGGCCACCTAAAATGAAAGACCCAGTCAAAAAATAAACAAGTGAAATGAACAGGCATGGTAAGGAGGAAGAAGTACAAATGGCCAACAAATACGTGAAAAAATGTTCACATATCATCTCTGGCAAATTAAAACAATGCAAAGATTCCACCTGACACCAGAAAGAATGGCAATCATCAAGAAATCAAAATAATAACAAATGCTGGTGATGCTGTGGTGGAAAAGGAACCTGCCTGCATTCTTAGTGGGGATATAAACCAGTACAACCATTATGCAAATCAGTATGTAGATTCGTCAAAGACCTAAAATTAGAAATTCCATATGCCCCACCTACCCCCATCTAGGCATCTTCCCCAAAGAGTTTAAGACATACATACTAATGTTTATAGCAAGACAATTCATAATAGTTAAACCCTGGACGCAACCTGTGTATCCATCGCATCCACAGGTGATGTGATGGATAAAGAAAATGTGGTGTCTATACATAATGGAATACTACGCAGCTAAAAAGAAGGACACATTTGAGACATTTGTAGGAAAATGGATGCAGATCGAAAATATCTTGCTGAGTGAAGTAAACCGGACACACAAGCTTAAATACTATACGGTATCTCTCATTTGAGTGAGACAAAGTATGAATAAAGAGAAAAATAAAGGATGGATAGAAAGAGACAAGAGGATTGATCTCTTGCAAATGCAAAAAAACCAGGGTCAAGGAGTGACGGGAGGGACAAGTAAAATAAGTAAAATATAAAGATATGCCATATAAAGGAACCTATTAACTTCAGTGAATGTAAATGTAAATATTATATGCCATAAACATGAACTATGATTAATAACACCAATAAGAATGCAAATGGGGAAAGTGGCACTACAGGAGGAGAGAAGAACAGTTGTATTATGCGTGTGTACACACTCTCCAGGATGACTGTAAGTGGCGTGTACTGAAAACATGTAGTAATACAAAAGCTCTTTGAAATAAGCCCCCCATATTATTATAACATTTGCTGTGCCTATCAAAACTCTGTGTCAGTTAAAACTGAGTATATATATGCTCACTTAATCCCATTAGCAAATGTTTCTCATAGATAAAATAAGTATTGTAATTTTAATTTTACATATAAGAAACAGAATTCGACAAATTTTCATGAATTTGTCCAAATCCACAGAATGATGTGGGAAAAGATTATGGATCAAGATCTGAACTTTTTGAGGCCCGTTGGGTGATTCCATTTTACTCTACTTCTGTTCTACCCCGGCTTCTCCACTGCAATGTCATTTCAGTGTAGCACATTTCATGTTTAGAGATTAAAAGATAAGATAATCTTATTTTAGAAATAAGACTAAAAAAATCCTGGAAGTGCCAACCGATCTTTCTTTAAGAGTACTAAAAAAGGAATTATATTATGTGCCATTAAATGCAAGGCGATAGCTCCAGCTGCGGGGTCTTGGACTACTGCAGCAAAGCCCTTATCCAGTGCTTTTGGAAAGAAATAATTCAAATCTTAGAGTTGGCCTTACAAGAAATCTTTGAATTTCAACTGAAGCCTCTAATCCTTGAATGACCTTTAAAACAAAATAACCCTGCTTTTCTTCACATTTAGAATTAAACAAACAGATTTTTTTTAAAAGCTATTGTTACATGTTTTCTTTAAAGGTAGAATTATTTTTAATTGTAACCTTTGAAGAATGTGCTTATGAAATCTGAATATGATCACCTAAAGGAAAAGAATGTATATTATATAAATATTACAAGTGAAAACAATAAATATTTTGGACTGTAGAATGCTTGCATGTGCATTCTTAATTTTATAACAGGAAATTTCCATTTCTAGCCCTTTATTTTTTCATAAACTGTAAAGATACATTTCTGTGTCTGGTGGAAATAGTTGTAGGGAAGCACAAGCTTATTAAAAGTTGTTATTTCATTATTTTGTTTTTTCATTACTTTAAGAATTTATTTTGTGGTTGTTAAAAAAATACTACTACTCTGCCACAACTAGAAGAGCATAGATTTAGTTGAGAGAAAGTATATTTAAATTCTGATTTTGTCATCTACTGGTCCTATCATTGGACAAAGCAATTAATCTTTCTGAGATCATATTTACTTACTTGTAAAATGGAATTCTAGTATCTTCCCTGGATTATTCACCTAGTGTAGAATAAGCTCATAGATAACCTCAACTACCTGTTGTCTACCTATTTGTCTTAGGGTCATCCATCCTGCTAAACTGTCATGAGGATACCATGAAATAGTTGTGTTGCAAACTTGGATGTAATTTACCTATTTCAGTAGTTCTCAAAATATTTATTTCTATTAAGTAGAGGAGAAAGAAAAACCTGTAAATTTGAGGCACCATCAAGAGTGCCTTTCAAAAAATGGACTCTTTCAAAAACCTTCAAAAAAATGATAATGGTAGATCTGTGGGTGTTGCTCAGTGGTAGAGTGCTTGCTTAGCATTTGCAAGAACCCTGGGTTTGATCTTGGGCAACGCAAAAGCAAAACACAATAAAAATTTATGTTTCTCTGCTATGAACAATCTTGCATATGTTTTCTGCACAAAGATGAAAATTACTCTGAACTATGAAGCAAGAATGGGATTTTGCTATGTTGTAGTGTAATTTAGTCTTAGGAAAAGTGTACTTCCCATTATAGTTGACATTGCCAAATTGTTCTTTAAAATCCTTACAACAACTCACATTTCTACCATAAAAACATAAGAATTTCCTTTCCCTGACTTTTTCACAATACGTGGTATTTTCAGATTTCCTTTTTTTTCCATTCTCACACGTACGAAGTTATATTTCATTCATGAATTTAATAAAAATCATTTGAACAGCTACTGTTTTAGTCACTTTGGACTGCTATAGCAAATCATTATGGGCTCGGTGGCATAAACCACAAGCATTTATAATTTTTCTGGAAGGTGATCAGAGATGAAGGTGCTAGCATTGTTGGATTCTTAGTGAGCACCCTCTTCTTTGTTATGTCATAACAAAGCTCAGTGCACTGGTGCATGTGTGGAGCGAGGTGGAGAGAGAGAGAGAGAGAGAGAAACAGAGAGGGAGACAGAGAGACAGAGAGAGAGAAGAAAAAGGAAGAGGAGGAGAAGGAGAGATCTAGTATCTCTTGCTTCTTTAAGGTTATTGATCCTACTATAAAAACCTCATGCTCATGATGTTGTCTAAATCTAATTGCTTCCTAAGGGCCTCATCTTCAAATGCCATTACATTAAGGATTAGTGCTTTAACATATAAGTTTTGGGGGAACATTCAGTTTGTATGTGTCAAGTACTACTCTAGGTGCTGGAGATACAATTTATGTAGTGCCTCTGCCCTTGTGAAATTTGTGCTCTACTGGGGGCAGGAATAAAGAAAGAAATGTATAATAAGAATCAAAGAAAAAGGATGGTGATTATAGAACTGGATTCTGTTTTATACGAGCTAGGTAAAGCCATTTTGATGAAGTGATACTTGGGCAGGAACAAAGGTACAAGTGCCAGTACAGGTTCCTTCAGCTCTAACCATTCATGTATGTCTGAGAGCTTCTTAGTGCAACTGAGACTTGGCATTTTCTGGCTGCAGGATTATGCTTGTTCTGTGGGTGGGTCACACCAGAAGTGCTAAGGATACTACTGTCTCCAGAAGTAAGCTTCAAGGTACAGTGGGTAAGAGCTAATGGATGACATCCCAGTTTGTTCCATATAGTTCATAGCTCTCTGTGGTGGACTGACTTTGATCAACTTGAGTAGGAAAGGCCAGCTGAACAGAATTTGAATGATTCTGGCTATAGAAGCCCCACCTGAGGATTATTGCTGACACAGCGTAAAGGGGAACAGGAGCAGAAGATGGGAGGCAGCTGACTTCCCAGGAGAAGCTCTGTTGTGGCTGGTTTCCTTGAGGGAACTTGGCTGTTCTCACCGCAGGACGAGCCTGGGTCCTTGCTGTTGTTGCGGATGGCTGCTTTTCTCGTCAGAGGGGCTCCGGTCTTCATCTCCACCTTGAGCATCATGTGCTGGCTCCAGTGCAGATTCTTCAGCCTTTTAGTGCAGACACGGACTTACACAGGACATTTCTGTGGACTCCCGACCCTTGATTGGATCTTTTGGGTTTCTAGTGTAGATAGAAGTTTTGCACTCTCCTGCTGTTGGCTTGTGAGTGAATGTAACTTGTAAATGTTCTGTACTAAATCTGCTCTCTTGCAAAGCATCGATTCTAGAAAAGTAACTAATATGCTCCCCAATAGGCCTTACGCCAGTTTTCAGTAGCAGTAACCCACTCATTTTGGGCACTGTTCAAGGAGCCCATGTACTTGTGCTTCTCGTAATCATTTCTCAAATAAACTACTTGTTCTAATATTTTTACATTTGCTTCAGAAAGAACTTGATATAATAGGGTGTCGGTCAGTTAGTTATCTGAGAGGAGGTCATTCCAGAGTGCAAGTACAACATCAGCCAAGGCTCCTTTTCTTTTCTTTTTGATTGCTTATATTAACATAACCAAAATTCAGTAACAGAATGGCTTCATGAAGATACTCTTCCACTAAACACTGTAGGTTTTTACTAGGAATTGTTTTTAATGTCATACTTGGTCAATTTTTCCTTATAAGAATAATGGTGTGAAAAGTATTCACTAAAAAATCTATTTTCACCAATCTTCCTGCAATATTCTTTATTCTGCGTATCATATACCAGATGTTAACATATACATGGGTATATTTTTGGCCTCTCTTATCTATGAGTCAATAAAAGTTTTATTTCACATGACACATAGTAAATATTTTAGGCTTTGTGGCCCCACAGCTCCCCTTGTAACTAACTGTTCAGTTCTGGCACTGAAAGTGGGAAAGCAGCCATAGAAAATATGTACACGAATTAGGGAGGCTGTGTTCTAAAAAAACATTACCTTACAAAAATAGATGATAGGCCAGAGTCTGTCCCCAGTTGTATTTTGCCCACCGCTGCCCTAATCGTCTCAATTTGTCTATTTATACCCAATACCAAATTGCTTAAATTGTTTTAATTTTTAAATAATGCTTAATATTTCCTAGGCTAAATGCTCCCTCACTCCATTTTGCTTCTTCTCAACATTGTCTAGTTATTCTTGATTCACTACTTCTCCATATAGATTTAAAAATTCAATAAACAGTCACATCAGAATCTGATTGGATTTTTATGGGAATGGTATTAATTAATTTGGGGAGAATTGGCAAGTTTATGAAATCAACTTTTAAAATTCATGTTTATGATATATTTCTCTAGTCCTTTAGTCTTTTTTGACACATTTCAGAAAAGTCCTATGGTTTTTCTACGTAAGTTATCGAATGTTTTAAAACAGATTTTAAATAATTTATATATGTACATTTATATCACCTTAGTAAATGATATATTTAAATTTAATATTTTATTTTTTATTAGAATATAGAAATACTGATTTGGGGATTCTTGATTCCATGCCCAGTAAGCTTGATATAGTTTCTTATTTTAATAATTTGTCTATAGGTTTTTTTATTCTTTGTATGCAATTATGTTGTCTACAGCCGATAATAGTTTTGATTCTTCCTTGTCCATTTTGTTATTACAAATAGCTATTCACTTTTGCAGTGATCTTTGTACCTTTGAAATGGTAATGTTCTGCTTTTATCAGGTACAGAAGTACTTATTTTAGATATGTAATCTTTAAAGCTAGGTAGATCTGTCCTATTAATTTGATTCCTACCTTTTCTTACATGTGACCTTAGGAAAATTTGTGAATCTTTCTGACACAAAGTTTGACCATCTGTAAATTGGAAACAAAATAAAAATGGTGCTGCTTGAATTACAATGCATATAAAATTTTAGCTCTTCATAATTTCATACTCTATAAACATTATATTCACAAATTTTGAAGGAAAAATCTATTTTAAAAATTCTGGTGGGCTTAATGATAAGAAAGTATTTACAGTATTCTATTTAATTAAATGGATTCCAAAAGGAACTAACAGGAAAACAAAACCAAAGGAAAGCATCCTTTTTACCCATGGGACATGAAATGAAACTAAGCAGTATGTTACTGACATACAAATGAATCATAGAATTTTTAGAAGAAAATAAGCAAGAAATCTGGAGAAACATTGCTATAATGAGAGTTTGCATAGTTCTCAAACATATTAGACATTGGCGTATAATGCCAACAAATAAAATCTGCTAAATAACTGTGTGACTGGTGATTGGTTGCCAGAAAACAACTGATTTCCTGTATGCTACTTGCTATTTTACTAACAGTGAAATATGAAACAACCAGCTATTTTACTTTTATTTATTGTTTGTTGCAAATAGAGTATTGATTTTGACTTTTTACATATTTTCAAACATGTTCAAAATTTGTGCTTTGTCTTTTATCTTGTTAAAATGAGAAGGAATCATTTACAGTACTCAAGTTTGGTCAAGACGCTTCTTTTCCTTTTATGATGAATATAATTCTGGACAGACAGAGGAATTAGTTCTTTTGATCCACAACACATAATACTGCCCATAAAATAACACTCTTCAAATATTCATTGTCTCTAAAATCTCACTGGACAAACTTTTGTTGCTTACATCCTATTGAGAGACAAACTTAAAGTGTAAATTTCATTAACATACATAGTGAGTTCATTTAGAAACTTTAAAAAAAATCCCATTGGAAACGTTTTTAAATATAACTTGCTATATTAGTGTGGGTAGTAGAATTACCATTAAGAAAAAATAAACAATTTTTTTAAATGCCTACATTCTACTGAACGTTTTCCTTGCACAATGAGGATGGGTGTTGAGTTTTACTAATGACTATTCAAGAAAGGCTGACTTGAGTACAGTGATTCAGTCAATCAATGTTTATGTCTTTGTATTTCATTTCTCTTTTGGCCTCTTGCTTTTTATGTATGAAATTGTGCCCAGACAGCAAGAATGTTTATATACTTGTAAACAGCACCAGAAAAGGACTAAGAACATTCTTTAAAATCATAACAGGCTTTCTGCCTTTATTGTGTTTAAAAGTAAATGGATACAGAACAAACAAATATAAACAGAAAACACAGAAATCTACTTTCTTAATTTGCCTTGTAGCATATGCTTCTTATGCTTTGTAATTCCACATTAATTTAGATCAGATTATTATATTTTATAAATGACTGGATTGAGTCTGTTTACACTACTGTCAGTTATTTCATGTGGGCAAATTTACTTAATGCTTACATTTTTCATTACATTGCTAACGACATTTGATTGCACTTTAGTGTCTTCAGCTATCAAAAAAAATAAACAGAATGAAACATCAAAAGGAAGATTGAATGCATTTCCTTTTAGTACCTCTACAAAGGACTAATTTTTTATTTATATAACTGCTCTAACAATGGCAGAATTTTATGATGAGGAAAAATAAATTGTACCCTAAGGTAATATTCCCATTTTGATGGATTATAAAACATGTTAAAATTGGTCAGTATGAGTTATAATTCTTCATGGCTTAAAACCCTGTTAGTATAATTTTTTTGAATTATAAAAAGGAGAGATCGATTTAATTTCTGCTATTAAATGACAATGCACTTAGACTGCAGCATTGTAAAATGACAGCACCAGATATCAGGGATTGGTGTGGTTGTATTCCTGCTATTTTGAATGAAAGCAGTTTTTGCTCCTACTGGTCATAGAGTGGTGTGAATGACAATGGGATCTGATTCATTACTGTATGTTTGAGGAATGAAGGATACTTAAACTCATATTTTACAGGGACAAAGATAACTATCATTCACAATGAAAAATGTAGAAATTCTTTTAAAACTTGCTTATATAATAATTCAAGTGTGAGAGTAAACTATGGTCCTACCTCAACCCAAATCTCAGAGAACAAAATGAGAGCTGACCTTAAGCATTAGAATAAAGCCTGGGTTTCCAATGATGTGTTAAAGTAAACTTTCCACAGATTCCTTGCCAATACTCTGAAAGTATTACATTTATCAATATAAAATTACTTAAAATAGCTCATGATCAAGACCTGGCAATGTGCTAACACAGTTATATCTGGTTTCCTATTCAATCCATATATTTTATAGAGCAGAGATTTTTATTTTATAGACATGGAAAGTAAATTTTATGGTATAGAATCTGTTTTAAAACACATGGCTATGTTACAGAACTGGAATCACAACTTACATTCATTCTTTCTCCAAATCCTTTGTCTTTTACTTTTCACATTTTCTTCTTTTTTATCTTGTTTTTATTTTTCTTATACTTCTGCTGATATTCTCAGCATTTGAATTTTTTTTTTTCTAAGCCTAAACAAAGCCTTTAATTTTGTATTGGAAAGAGAGCATTGTCCTAGTCACTTTGCACATTGCTTTGACACAATACCTGGCACAATTTAAAGTAGGAAAGGTTTATTTTGCCTCACAGTCTGTAGAAGTTTCAGTCCATAATCCTCTGCTCTAGCTCCAAGTCAAGATGGCATGGCAGTGAAACAGAGTGGAGGAAAAGCTGCTCACATCATGGTGACCAGGAAGCAGAGCTAGCAGAGGAGCTGGAGAGAGAGAAAAATTCTTCCAGGCCACTGTCTAGTAACCTACTTCTTCCTACCAGACCCTCACCTCCTAATAGCCTGCTAATTATAAACTCCCATAATCCAACAACTTTCCAAAAACCACACCTATGATCACATGAGACTTTGGGGGCAATCTAGACATAAAACATAACAACTATGCCATTTTAAGAAAAACTAATAAAAACCTGTTCATTCAATATAGTAAAATATTCAAATTTATTGAAGAATCTCAAAAGCATATGTTCACTTTAAAAACAAAGGAACAAAAACCAGCTTGCCATCTGGCTTCTTCAGAACAATGTTAAATGTTAGAGGGGAAAAGGAACATATAGCTGTTCAGGAAAAAATTATAAATAAAGATTTCTAAACTTTGTGTTCTTGCAAGAAGTTAACAGAATGATACTCTTGCATTAACAGAATTAAAAAACAACCCAAAACTCAGTAACCTTCTTGATTGTCTACCAGAAGAAAGGCGCCAGAAAAGTGAGATAATAGCTCAAGAATATATACATTTTATGCTTAAATCATTTCTTAAACTTTTGTAATATAAGAAGATTTAAAGAAAACTGTTAGGATTTGAACTGTAGAAATCACCCATAAAGATTGGAAAATAAGTGTTCACAAAAGGATAAAGCCCTGACTTTCCACGAATGTAGCAAAACATCAAATGATTTATTAGTCATTTGGATAGGTAGTTTAACATAAATATGAGAAAACTAACTTTCATAGTGCAGCGAAGTGACACAGGGCTTGAATTTCTCAGTCCAAGATTTGAAACCTTATTCAAATACAATACATTCAGATTTTATGAGCCTGTACAAGTCAGTTACTCAGGCCTTACTGCCCATGCTAGTAATGGTAAAATTGTAATGTTTGTTTTACTGGATTAGTTTGGATATATTATAAGTAAAATACTCAGTTTGATAGTTGGCACATTTAATTTGTGTGAAAATTTCTTCCCTTCATCCATGTATTTACATAGATCAAATAATTTCCATGGGCAATTAGGCTACATACTTCCCTTGAGTATTATTTCACATGTATTTTCTGATTCTGTAATATGAAAAGATGTTATATATGCATTTGTATCTGGAAATTTCAATCTTCATAATACTTTTGTTTCATTTGAATCTCTTGTATTTTTCAATGATAATTTTATCTCTTATTTTGCTTTAAAACTTTATTATTTCATTTAGAAATTATGTGTTTTTAAATTATTATTTTATTACTAAATGTAAAGCTAAACATTTGAGATGTATTCCCTCTGTTTTTTCTTTTTACATAGACACATTAATATCTAAGATATCTACCACCTTATACAGTAACTAGTTGTCATATCTCTTTAATTTCTAGTAGACTCTGACAAACTCACAGACTTTCCTTCTTCTTGAAGATCATGACAGTTTTGAAGAGTGTTGATCACTTTCATTCAGGTATTTTTGATATGGATTTACCCAGTTTGTTCATATTGTTCATCTATTGAAGGATATTTTGGTTACTTCTACTTTTCAGTTTTTATGAAGAAAGGTTCAGTGGACACTGATATGCAGGTTTTTTTTTTGGGGGGGACATGTTTTTTCTAATAAATTGGGTAATTAGCAGGACAATTGATCCATTGTATGGTATGATTTAAAGTTGTAAAAAAAAAAAATGACCTGTCTTCCATGATGCCTTCTTGCATTCCCACTAGCAATGAATAATAGTTCCTGTTGCTCCGCATCCATGCCAATAATTGTTATTGTGAGTTTTATGGATTTTATCTCTCTACTAGTATGTGTAGTATGTGTTGTTTCAATTTGCTATTCTTTTATTACTAACTTGCTGAGATTCTTTTAGTATTTTTTAAATTTATGTTTATTTTGTTTGATGAGATGTCTTCAAATATTTTATTTTAAAAAATAAGAGTGTCTTACTATGTTGCTCAAATTGGTCTCATACTGCAATCCTTCTACGTTCAGAAGACTGGGTTACAAGCATGTGCTATTGCACCTGACTTCTTTGCTTTTAAACTATGTGTCTTTGCATTTAAAGTTCATTAGTTATGCACAACATGTGAATGGGTCTTTTTTCTCCTTTTTACCTAATCCATTCTGAGAATCTATGTCTTTTGTGAAGTATGCTTATATCATTCAAATTTAATGATTATTTATATAGGTGAATTAATGTCTACTGTTTTTTAAACTGTTTTCTGTTTTTGTGTTTATTCTTTGCTTACTTTTTTCTCTTCTAGTCTTTCTTCCCTGTTTGAAATTGAGCATGATATACCTAATCTATGTTTTTACTTTGGCAGTTTAGTTATATTTGGTCAACCATGGATGAAAAATTTTGAAGTAAAAAATTCCAGAAATAAACAATTTATAAGTTTTAAATTGTGTGCCATTCTGAATAGGGTGGTGAAATCTCCCATCATCCTGTTCCATTTTGCCAGGGATGTGCATTATCCCTTTGTCTCAGCATAAATGCACTCTATATTCTACTCATATGTTAGCCACTAAGACTCTGTTATGAAATCAATTCTCATAGTATTGCTGTACTTATGTTGAAGTAAGAAGATAAATAAGGGCCTAACACTATCAGAATACTTTCCTCTAGCACCTCATTTTATTTCATTGCATAGTCAGTGTATCATCTCACATTATCACAATAAGGAGGGAATAGTCATTTTAAGAGACTGAGAGACAGAGAGAGAGACAGAGAGAGGAGACTACATTCACATAAGTTTTATTACGGTACATTGTAATTGTTGTATTTCATTATTATAGATTATTAATCTCTTACTGTTCCTATTTATAAATTAAACTTTATCATAGGTATGCATGTATAGGAATAAAAAGTATACATAGGGTTCGGAACGACCTATGGTTTCAAGCATCTGTTGAAAGTCTTCAACTGTGGATCAGGGTAACTACAGTACTTCATGATTCCATTTAATCCACTCTTTTACCCTATCAAATCTTATTCTTTCTATATTTTAGTGGCTTGCATACATTTTACAATATGTTGTTAACTTCACCATGTCTACCTTTAAGTATCACTATGCCACAGCATGTGCAAAAGTTATTTTAAAACCAAGTAGTATTGCCAATTTCACAACTCTTTCTTCTGTGACACTGTGTCAGATATTTCACTCATCTATGTTACACTACCTGACAAAAAACTTATATAATTTAAAAATGAGTAAAAACGTTCCCCTTTATTTATCCTTATTCAACACTTCTTTCCTTCTAAGACAAGGTATTAGTTTCTTGCGTAGAGAATTTTCCTTCTACTTCAAGATTGAGTGTACTTCTCTTGGTGATGAGCTTACTCAGTATTTATCTATGATGTATTTTAATTTTCTTCACTTTTGAGTGATAATTTTGCTGGATAAAAATACTAGACTGATAGATTTATTCTTTTAATACATGAAATATTTCACTCTACGATTTTCTTGCTTGCATCATTTATTATGATAAACTGTGTAATCCATGTTTCTGTTTAGGGAATTTACTTTTTTTTACTTGATCTTCTTTCAAGATCTATGGTCCATTCTTTGATTTTCTACTAATACATACATAGGTATAGACATTTTGGTATTTATTCTGCTCTTTATTCTTCATGGTTCCTGATTCTGTCTTTTGATGCCTGACATTTTTAGTCATTATTACTTCAAAAAAATTTTTCTGATCTGTTTGCTCTTCTTCGTTTGGCACTCTAGTTACATAAATATGACATCTTTTTAAATTATCCTACCATCCTTACATGTTCTAAACTTTAAAAAAGTTATTTTTTCTGTTTTGGTTTCAAAAATTTTCTCCTGACTTGTCTTCCAATTTATTGACTCTTTCCTTAGCCATGTCCAAACTTACGATGAACCCATTAAATGCATTCTTTTGTCTGCTACTGTGTTTTTTACAAATTATATACACTTAAGAGGTATATATGATTTAAATTAGTATATCCATCAGTTCACAATGTTACTTGCTTTTTAAAGAGGAGATCAGAATACATAAAATATACTCTTTTAGCACAGGACAAAACATAATTTGTTAAGAATGTCAAAAAGATCTATGTTCTTTGCAGCGCATATGACCTATAAGTTCCCTTCTAAGTCTAAAATTAGACCAAATTCAAATTAAAACAGGTTCAAGAAGATTAAAAAAAAAACAAAACAAAACTACTCTCTTAGAAAAGTTACAGTATACAATACAATTAACTATAGTCCTTAAACTGTACATTAGATCTCTAAACTTACACAAAATAACTCTATCTTCGTATGCTTTGTCCTATATCTCTGCATTACCCACATCTCATCCCCAGTAACCATCTTTATACTATCTTTTTTCTTAAAAAAAGATTTCACATTTAAGTAAAACCAGGCAGTATTTTTATTTCTCTACTTGGCTTATTTCACTTATCATAATGTCTTTCATTTCATCCATATTGTCACAAATGTCTTCTTTTTAAAGACTAAGTAACATTTCATTGTATAAGGTATATATGCCATTATGTCTTTACCCATTCACCCATCAGTGGACACTTACAATGTTTATCTTGGCCATTGTGAATAATGATGCTCAAATAAATAAATTTAGAAATGAAAGAGAGGACATTACAATGGATACCTCATAAAAAGTAACAAAAGGGAGCGTTATGAACAATTATGTGTTAATAAATAGATGACCTAAGCAACTGGATAAATTCCTAAAATCATAAAACCTACCAAATTAAATCAAGAAGAAATTGAAAGTTCAAAATATTACAGATATAGAGATCAAAGTTACAATAACAAATCTTCCAATAAAATAAAGACTGGAAGAGATAGTTTCAAAGTTGAATTTTACTAAAAATTAAAAAAAATAATTAGCCAGCCATACAGGCACATGCCTATAATCCCTGCACTAGAGTCTGAACCAGGAGGATCACAAGTTTTGGGTTTTAATACAACCGAGTAATTTAGTGGCTTAGTGAGACCCTGTTTCAATATAAAATCAAAATGGTCTGGGGTCTACCTCAGTGTGAAGGCCCTGGGTTCAACTCCCAGTACTGGGAAAAAGAAAAAAAAAAAAAAAAGATTAATACCAGTCCTTCTTATACTCTTCTCAAAAAGGGGTCAAGGAAATATTTTCTAATTTGTTTTCTTTTGTTTGCTGCAGGATTTTTGATTCCTACCATTTTATTTTCATTCTTTCTTACAGTTACAATCTCTTTGCTTTCTTTAATCACCAGTTCTTGCATGTTACCTACTTCTTATATTTCAGCTGTAATATATCATGTGTATTTGTATTAAATTCCCATTTTGCTAATTCCCAAAATTTATCACATCTGAATCTAGTAGTGATGCTTGTTTGATCTCTTTAGATTATTTGATCTCTTCTTACCTTTTCGAGTGTCTTACAACTTCTTTTATTAAAGGGAGTTGTGATGTATTTAGCAAGGTAACTAGACCTTGATTGTGAGGTCGCATGCTGTTGTAGTTAAGAGTTGGGCTGTTTGCAATGCTTGCTGTGGTTGTAGCTGCTAAAGGTTTCTAAGTCTTCTAATGTTTAATGTCTCATCTTCCCTACCTGGCTGATAGCTTCAGACACTTCAAAACACTATTTAGAGAGCATCAGTGTCTTGCAGTTCCTTCAACTATAATCTTCTGCTGTTACAGCATGTGTAATGTGAGAATATAAACGAAGGGAACATTTTATAGGGTTTGATGATGCTTCACATTTTCCCCAGGCCTCTGTCTGTAACTGTGACCTTCACGAGTTGTTTTCCACTGGGCCATCTTCCACTGTACCCTTTCCTCTCACTCTCTTCCCTAGGTTCCTAATCTATTTCTCTAAAACCCAAAGGCTTATTCATTGTCCATTTTCCCCCTGTGTATAGGACAAAGGAGGTCAGAGGGAGCTCTAATGGGGAGGAATTTCTTTCTATCTCCTGAGATAAGATTTAAAATTTGTGTTCTGGAAAAGTACATTTGTGTGGAGAGCAGAAGAACAGCCTTTTATTATGAAAAAACCTGTAGTCATGTTTTACAGTGGAAATCTGTTGTGGTGGACTTAATATGGTTAGTTTGAGCCAGAACGCCCAGCTGGACTGAGGTGACACAATGCTGGGCGTACGAGATCCACCTGAGGGTTGTTGCTGATGCAACATAAGACAGAGTGGGAGCCGTAGCTAGTTGGCAGGCTGTTTCTCAGGAGAAGCTCTGCTGCGTCTGGTTCTCCAAAGGGGGCTCGGCTGTCCTCCTCGAGGAAGGAGCTCAGGGCCTTGCTGACATTGAGGATGGCTGCTGTTGCTTCAGAGGAGCTCTGGTTGTCATCTTTGCTGCGAGCATCATATCCTGGTTCCAGGGAAGACTTCTTCAGCCATCATGTGTGGACACAGACGTACATGGGACAGTGCTGTGGGCTCCCAGCCCTCAATTGGATCTTTTGGGTCTCCAGTGCCTAGATGGACATTTGGCACCTTCTGCATTTGGCTTCTGGGTAAATATTGTAATCTGTAAATGTCCCCTAGTAAATCTCTCTTAAAACCATTGGCTCTGAAAATCTAACTAACACATCTGTGGTGGATTTATTGTGGTCAACTTGACCAGGAACACCCAGCTGGACTGAGTTAGTGTGGTTCTGGGCATAAAGGATCCACCTGAGGATTATTACTGACACAGCATGAAAGAGAACGGGAACAGAAGATAGGGGCTGGCTATTTCCCAGGTGAAGCTCTGTTGGGGCCGGTTCTCCTGAAGGAACTTGACTGTTCTTTTTGCAGAAGGAGCTCGGGGCCTTGCTGTTGCTGGGGATGACTGCTGTTCACTTCAGGGGCACTCTGGTCTTCATCTCTGCTGTGAGTATCATAATCTGGTTCCATTACAAATTTCTTCAGCTTTTTAGTGAAGAGCTAGACGTACGTGGGACAGTGCTATGGGCTTTCAGCCCTTGACTGGATTTTTCAGGTCTCCAGTGTGTAGGTGGATGTTTTACACTCTTCCTGCATTTGGCTTGTGTGTGAATGTTGTAACTTGTAAATGTCCTGTGTTAAATCTGCTCTCTTGCAAACCACTGACTCTAGAAAAGAAACTAATGCAGACATTGGTACTGGAGAAGTGGGGTCCTTGCTGTGATGTTACCTGACCATGTGGTTTAAGAGCCTTTGGAATTAACTTAGAAAGGTTTTGAGAGACCAGCCAAACAGACAGCCCTGGAATACTCTGAACTTATTATATGGGAGACTCTGATCAGAGACTGGAAAACCAGAGTAAGTGATGGAAATGCTGCCAGTTGGGTTGAAGCTCATGAGGCTTCTGTTGAGGACTGCATTGGCTGCTGGATCTCAGGTGGTGCATATGTGATTTGGCAGAAGTTGGTCTGCATTGTCCTTGTGTTTGGAGATACTGCCTGGGTGACAGAAAAATTTCAGTGGAGTCTGGTGTTGGGACAGCAGCATAGTTACTATTGAGGGCTTTTGGCTGGGTCTGTGTTGGAAATCAAGAGTGAAGAGCCAGCAGGGTGATTTGAAGTATTTGGTCAGAGGGAGCCGTGGATTGGAAGGATGAACAGAGAAGAATGTGGTTGTGGAGAAGAAACAGGACAATGGAAAAATGACCTGAGCCCTTTTACCAGATGAGAAGAGTATATTTGGGGTTCAGGAGATCCTTTAGGCCAGCTCTTACTGTTGCCACACTCTGTTGTTAAAGTTAATGGAAACCAAAGGAGTTTTAAAATTTGAAGCCCTATTTTTTATTGTGAATGCACTGTATTGGTATATTGTACTTTGTAAACAAATTATCGTTTCAGAGCAAGCAAGAGAGACAGACTGGAGTTGTATATTTGTATGTATATTTGTTATTTTGGACATACGTTTGTAATCAGTTGTGAGAATCGTTTGAATATTTGTTTCTGGTGTGGGAATGAGAGCAATAAGAATTGTATTATTAATGTAAATCTGAATAGACCATGATACGTTAATTCTTTACAAATCTGCCACCGGAGACTGTGGTTTGAAAAAGTGTGTCTGGTGATCAAGTTCACCAGGGGTGGATTGTGGTGGACTTATTGTGGTCAGCTTGAGCAGGAACATCCAGCTGGATTGAGTTGGTGTGGTTCTAGGCATAGGATTTCTACCCGAAGATTGTTGCTGACACAGCACGAAGGAGAACGTGAGCCTAAGAGAGGGGCTGGCCGGTTTCCAGGAGAAGCTCTGTTCCCAGCCCTTCAGGCTGGTTCTCCTGAAGGGAATTTGGCTACTCTCATTGCGGAAGAAGCTCAGTCTTGCTGTTGTCAAGGATGGGTGCTGTTGGTTTCGGGGGAACTCTGGTCTTCATCTCTGCTGAGAGCATTGTACCCTGGCTCCAGTACAGATTTCTTCAGCTTTTTAGTGCAGACATGGACGTACATGAGACATTGCTGTGAGCTTCCAGCCCTTGATTGGATCTTTCAGGTCTCCAGGGCATAGATGTTCTGCACTCTGCCTGCATTTGGCTTATGGGTGAATGTTGTAACTTGTCAATGTCCTGTATTCAATCTGCTCTCTTGCAAACCATTGACTCTAGAAAAGTAACTAATACAATGTCCTTTCTATCCTTTTGCCATAACCCAGATGAACTCTGCTTTATGTCTTCATCACGAAAATCTGGTGGGTTTCTGGTCATAAAGCAACAAAATCGTGGGGGTCTCCTGCACTGCAGCCCCCTGGAATTTCTCATTCTCTTGCTAATGACCTCCCGTAATTCACTAAAATTATCATATAAGTGATTTGTCAATTTACAATTCCAAGTTTTATTTGTTCCTGATGTGTAGATGCATATCGAAGTGTCTCTCTGGAAGTAACTTCTCTCTGTATTTTGAGAGATTGTTTTTGTCCCGGGACCTCAGTTCCCTGAGAGATCCACAGTCGCTGACTTTCGGTTTGTCCAATTTCTCTTAACTATGAGTATGATGACTTCTAAGCTCTTTACATGTTAGAGCTCAGATCAGGAGAGAGAATTCACATTTTTAGTGACAGAAACTTTCTAAAATTATATGCTTTGGACAAAAACTCAATTTTTGCCTTCATAGTTATTGATTTTATGTAAATTTGTCGAGGACAACTACAGTTTTACTTTTTCTCTTTGGTTAGTGCTGCTTCCCAGTGTGCTGATGTCGTTTGGCTGACAGGCTGCTTGTGAGACAGCAGTGTGTGCGCCACACGAGAAGGAGATGTGCCTGCACCCGCGTCTCTGCGGCCGCCAGAAATTTAGATAATACTTAGTTCCGCGAGCTGTGCTCTCAAACTGGATTTTCCTTGAGATGTTTTCATTACTACACTTCTCTCTTTATCTAAATATTGGACAGATAATTGTGTTCTGTGCTGCCTGATCACAGAGATTTTTATGGCTTGTGTGAAGCTGAGCCACATAATGAGAAGGCTATTGCTGGATAGTTTTCAGTCTCTTCCGGTTATTGTCAATCCTCTTTTCTCAGACACTTATTTGCTTGTAGCTTTATATAGGCTTTGCTTGGACTTAACCCTTTCTCTTCCCCCTCAACTTTACTCCTTTCTGGGTTTTTTCCTATTGGTTTCAAGACTTGTTTAAAAATTTCATTTTATTGGTACATTTTAGATATACATAATGATAACTTTCATCATAGGGAATTTGTACCTGTAGGTGATATATCTTGCTGTTGCTTTAAAAATTCACCCTCTTTCATAATTCATATAGGTACCTCAGATTACTCTTTTTTTTTCTATTTAGTGCACTGTTCTTTGTACCTGTCTGTGCTTAATTACCCATTTCTTCCCCTTTCCCACTGAGTTCTTTGTACTAAACCATCGTTTACCTTCTAAACCTTCCCTCCTTTCAAGAAACTTATCTTGATTTCCCTACACAAAGTGATACCTTTCACCCCGCATCTTTCCAGCAATGTTCCCCTAACACAGAGCTTCGACCTTTGTAATAACCATTTTAAAAGTTCTATCCCTCAAAAGAATATGAGCTCCTTACACACAGCCACACTCACTATCTTTGTTTCTCTGTCTCTGTTTAACTTTTCTCTTAGAGCTTAACACAGAATCTGGAAACTATAGGCACTCATTTCACATATATAACACAATGGAATGATTAAGTCAATAACTAGTGCCATCCTGGTAATACTTCTTTCATTCATTTGCAACTGGACTTTCAAGTTTCATACAAGTTTCTCTTTTTTGTACTTTTAAAATTCTAATTAAAATTGTAGTATTAAACACGCAGAATGTTTTATTTTTCACAACTGCTTTCCATAGTACATAGGGCAAAAGTGTTCAGTTGATTTATATTAAATAAGGGCTCATAGTCATTCACTCTAAACTCAAGTTCCACTTCCATTTCTGTTTCTCAAAATTCATGAACTTGATTAGAGTTTATTTAATAATTTATTCACATGTATTTGGCAGACCGTTTGGGTGTTTCATAAGTAAATAGTTTCCTTAATTCCACTTAAATCATAGTTTATCAAGATACCACACTCGGTGGAAATGAAAGTTCTTGGACAGTCAGTGATGTGTGTTTGCTGCTGGCACTTGTACTCTTAAAATAACATTTTAAGAAACAAACAATAGATGTTGCAGAAATAAGAAGTTGGGTACTTAAGAGCTGAACCGGTTAATGCCTTTATTGATGGCTACACTAGCCACATCCATTTCTCATATGAAAAAGTGTGCTAGATTATCTTTTAAATAAATGTTTAAACATTTTATTTAACTCTAGTATTTACATTTTAAAATAGATGCTACTATTATTCTCAACTTACTGACAAGGAAATCCAAGCTTTCTGACTCCACATGTAGGATGTAAATTATGAATTTAGTCCCTTACTATCACTCTCTCTATAAAGATGGCTGCACAGAAATTCCCTTGGCTTAATAATGTAATGTGTGTTCCTGCCTAAACTCTTCTAATGGTACTATCTATCTCCCTCACCCAAACTCCACACGGAGCTGCAGAGACCACAAATCTCACCATAAAGCTACAGACCAGAGACACTTAACAAAGAACTCTCTTTACTGTCAGCTGAAAAACAATTTTTTTCTTACTGTTTCACTGTGCCCCAATGTGCCATAGCATGTCTGAAACAGTGGTCCTAATATTGAGGACCCAACAGTCAAAGAAATCTTTGAGAATGAAGAAATAGCCTTTAAAAATAGGTTCCTGCAAATGGCATTTCCCAGCCACCTGTGACAGAAAAAATTTTTCATTCTAAGCACGAAAATGCACGAGTTCCCTGTCAAAAACTGCACCTGTCAAAAACCCGTTCCTGGTTTCAAATGAAAGTGCCATGTCTCTGCCACTGCAGTGATGTCTGTAAACAGTGAGACCCACATCTGGGTTGTAACATTCATTTATGATCTATTTGTCCTTTGGTGAATTAAAATGTTTGACATTCCTACATTAGGCTGTAAAACACAGGAAGATATTAAGTGGATAGTATAAAACTCTGTGATTCATGACAGAAAGAAGTGAATGTACCATATTATCTGATCATCATTACATCCAGTTTAGAGCCACTTATCTGCTTGCTTCAGGCTTGGTGTATAGAGATAAACTATCTTTAACGTCATATCCTAAAAGTGGTGATGAATCATTCGTGTGAGTTTGCAGATTGACATTTTCTGAGGCTTTATAGACTCATGTCTACATATCCTTCTGGGAGGTCTCACAATAAATAGGCCTTATAGCACTGTGGTTTTCCAGCGGTCAAGTAATTAGATTTGTGAAAATGATCTGACTGTAAAGAATAGAGATTGTTTTTTTAAACTATCGATAGCGCCTTGGTTATCTTCTTTAAAAATCTAAATGCTATTGATTTGGGGGATTAAATTTATGACTGTGTAGGGCAATTCCTTATAAATGAATCCCTGCTTTTCCCAAGGGTGTCCAACACGCTAGCTGACAGAAAATCATTTAGTGGGAAAGGGAATGTTTAATATTGCTGGGAGGCATAACTCAGGTGCTCACTTCAATACGTGCTTCTCACGCTGGAAGGAATTGATAAGCCATGTCTCCAGAAGTAAAATATTCTGATGTAAGTGAGCCTGGGATCAACAGAGATAAAAGTTTGTGAGAACAGATAAGTACTTTTAGAAGTTTCCCTGAGGGGTTTTTGTATTACTTTAGGGAAGTGGGAAGAATTGAAGGGATTTTCTGGATTCTTCCTAATCAGAGTCAAATCTCTCATTTGCACAGGTGAGCAGTAAATAGCTATTTGAATAGCTACTCTTGGGGAGGAACTTTTGTTCCTGCTGGACTTGTACTAGTTCCAGTGACATCGGAGCCAGTGAAAATTAATGTGAAGTGATGCCTGCGAAAGGCCAGGGATGAGAAAGAATTCAGCAGCAGACTAATTTAGCAGAACGTGTCACGAACACCTGAGAGATCAACTGACCCTTACTTTTTAAATTACGCTTGAGGAACCTCAGAGGTGAGGTGGGGTGGTCAGGCCTGAGGAGGAGGAAGGCCCAGGTCTGGAAAACGAGGCATCCTCAGAGGCATCCTGACTGGGAGAGGACGCTGTGTGGGAGAGGACGCTGTGTGGGAGAGGACGCTGTGTGGGAGAGGACGCTGTGTGGGAGAGGACGCTGTGTGGGAGAGGACGCTGTGTGGGAGAGGACGCTGTGTGGGAGAGGACGCTGTGGAAATCACAGTCCTGCCATGAGGAAGAATGAGAGCTTAAAATCTTACCTGGTCAGATGTTGTCCTAATGATGCCTACCTGTCATGTGTGAGCTTTTTATGTCATAAAAAATTAACACATCTGCATCCGTCTTTAAAGACTTCCTGCCTCCTCCTCTCCCTATAATTAAAAAAAGTATACATAAGCCCGAGCACAGAAATCTACACACATGGTAATCTACTTTTTGGTCATTGACTTTTATACAATTATCCTCTTAGACAACTAACAAAATAATTCTTTTTATTTTTCTTTTAACTGTCCCTTTTCACTTTGTATAGCAATGCTTGAGAAATTAATAACTGAGAAATTGGTGCAAAAACCATTCTTAACAGTCCATAGCCTGCTATCTGTAGGTTCATTGTGGGTGAGCCGTGATAACAAACACAATACCTGAAGAAAAAGACACTCACATTTATACATCCTTAAGAATTAACAGTCTTCTCTGTGACTCTTAATTTTCACAGGCTCATTTATTCCCTTGGAAATCATAGTAAAGAAATGGTATTATTTTTTCTTCCGAAGCACCTTTATATTCTTAAAGTAGACCACTCTTTCCTTTTGTTATGGGTTTGCCTTAGTCTAAAAGTAAAAATTATATTCTTCTGCTTGCTAACAATATTCTTGCATCATTATTCCTACTACCCAATCACTGTTTTTTTCATATCTCAGTTGTGAGCATTCTCAAGTGTTGAAAGCTCCCGTATTCCTAATGCAACAAAGATTATTGTTTTAAATTTCCAAATTTGATACTATCTGTTTTACTCTTCTAGCTATTGTAGAGCATTTGAAGAAGCTGTAATATTATCTTAGGCCTCAACAGACTGAAATTAATGGGTAAAAATATTGACAAGTGGTGTTTGTAAGTAGTTGGGGAAAGGATTAAAGAAAAGGCTATTCAAGATACTTCATAACCACATACCTTGGTTTGTGTGGAATGACACTGACATAATTATTAATAGCATCTTCATTCAACCTGGAATGTGTCTTAACTTGGAAGATTTATTAATTTGTTGTCCTATCTTAAGTAAGGTGATTAAAACTTATGCTACTTAGTAACTTTTGTTAGCAATCTTTTAAAAGAAACTTAAAACACCTAAATTTACATAAATCATAAGAACACAACTTGTTAAAATGTACGTACGTTGTTGACTAGTATTTATCCCAAGAGCGAGAACAATCCTTCCATCAAGGTAACTGTTATACAAAATTCGAGCAAGAGAATCCTGAAGTACTCCTTAGTGTCAAATCTGACACTGAACATTATTTGAAACATTTGTCAATGTTGTGCATTGCTAAATAATATTCCATTTTACATTGCATTATAATTTAGGTACAGCGTATGAACTTTTGAATTGTTAATCAATTTAGAATTAGATTTAGAAATTTAGAAATTGGAATGAGGAAATGTAAAGAACTTACTCTGGCTCTAACTACAATGATTTTCATTGCAAAATTTTTAAGTGTATATTTTTCTATGTTGAGAAATTGTTTATAACACCTATATGATTAGAGTTGATCTTTTTGTGATAGTACATTAAAATGTATAATATTGAATTCAGTAGATGAGCGATTTAGATAATTTTGTGCCGTTAAGTATAATTATTTTAAAAAACAGTCATGTTTTCAGGTGTGAAATGTGCTCAGATAATCCATGATTCTTTGGTCTGTGCTTTGGTCTCACTGCAGTGCTCGGGTTCTGCGCTAGCTCCAAGCCCTCTGACCTCATGTGGGATGGGAGCAGCTCAATTCAAAGCAATGGCAGAACAGTTGAAAAGATGCTTTGAATGATACATTATCACATCAGTGTAGCTTGGCAATAAATTAGATATTAAGGTGAAAAGAAATGAATCAAATCACTTTAATAAAAAAGCCTTATTCAGAATCTCCTCTAGTACAGACACTCAACATTCTTGGAATATGATCCAGGGAAAACACATGGATAATGTAACAATGTCAAATTTTCATTAGCTTGCTTTTTATGAAAAATATCAGCTCATATTACAACATCCATAGACTTTTGTGACTGATTGTTAAATCCAGATATACAAGTTGAATTATTAAGAGTCTGAAATAGAATCCTTTCATGAAATCAGAAAAGAAAAAGAGAGATACATTTATTTGGTCTGTTTTGAGTCATGAACACTAATGCTAAAATGTAGCAGGCTAGATGAGGAAAAAAGAAGTCCTTGTTTAGTTGTGAATCATTTGTTGGTCTATCAACCTCTTTTCCAGATTTGGTATTCTAATCTTGAGCAGAGTACATAATGTGAGACCAGACAAAATTGCATAGATCTGATACTTAGAGGATTAGATTATTTGAGTTACTTATTTGTTATATAGCATCTCGGTTTGTTCCCATAGTATAATGTAATGGGAGTAATAAAGACATAATATTTAAAAATATATATATAGCTAAAAAGTGAGGCTATATTACCTCAAAAATTCTCGTAAGAAAGTCAGAGGATTAGCAGAAGTTAACATTAAACTGCAGATGTTGCTTCTAGAAGGAATGGGAAGATACGTGGGCTGCACTCTACCCCAGGTAGGGACGTTGGTGTCTACTCTAGTCCTTTGCCCAGAATTCTGTGTCTACATGGCACCCAGTTCCATGTCTCACATATCAATAAAGTCTTGGGGTGGTTGGCTATGCAGAAAGTAAATGTGTAGGTTTTAGAAACTATGGTGACAATAAGAAGTAAAAATCAACTTGGATGAGAAGGCAGGGCAAGTAAATCTGGCATTACATTTGAATGTTGCTTTAGTTCTGGAGTTCTGAAGAGCCTCCTGTGGTCATGCAAAGTGATATTTATAAACAAATTTTTTACTTTATATGTTTTTCAAGTTGCTCCTGTGTCTTTTTATGTTGCTTTAGTAACACAAAGGGGGAAGCATAGCTATTTCTAGGCGGATCCATATATCATTTACATATCTATCAAGATTAATAATTGAAATATTTATGTTTAAGGCCCTTACTATGGTTCTTTGTACAGAGACAGAATTCTCCAGTGGTAGCTTTTTCCACCATTGATATGACTACATTTCTGGATGCATAAAATGAGAGGATGTCAAAAAGACTCTTATTTCTAACATGCCATGGTTTTATGGATCATATATTTAGAAGCTAAGAATTGCAACTGAGTAAGGTTAAAAATCTTCAAAGATAAATATTATCTCATAAAAGTCTTAAAATTTTTAACCAACGAACAATAATAGTTATATTTATGGGATGCAGAGTGATTTTTTTTTTCCCACATATGTATACAATGTATAATGATCAGATCAGGGTAATGGGTATATCCATCAGCTCAAATATTCATTGTTTGAGTGTTAAGAACATTCAAAATTCTACCTGTCATTTTGAAACACCAATTATTAAGTTACCCTCTTCATCTAGAGAGCATTGTAAGTATAGGTACCCAGCTGTGCCCCTATACTTACTAAAAATTTCCCCCTTCCAACCATTTCCAGCCTCTGTTAACCTCTATTCCATTCTTTACTCTGGTGATATCAACTATTTTGCTTCTACATACAAATAAGAACATATAGTACATGTATTTCTTTCTCTCTTTTTCTTTTTCTTTTTTTTTTTTTTGGTGCTAGGGTGTGAACTGAGGGTCATGTATTTCTGTGCCGAAATTTCACTTAACATAGCGTTCCCATCTATAGCACTGTAAATAATAAAAGGTTTCATTCTTAGGCTAAATAATCTGCTGTGTGTATATATACACCACATTTTCTTTGTCCATTCATCTGTTAACAAATGCACAGGTTAATTCCATATTTTGGCTATTGTAAATAGTGCTGACAAACATGGGAGTGCAGGTGACTTCTTGACATACTGATTGACTTTACTTTAAATATCTACTTAGTGGAGTTGCTGAATCATAGGATTGATTCTATTTCTAGGTTTTGAGGAAACGCCACATAAAGCCATTCATAATGGCTTTAATAATTTACATTCCCACCAATTACATTCCCAACTCTTTTCTCTGCCTACTTGTGAGCATTGGATATTGTTTTCTTTTTGATAACAGCTATTCTGATTGGTTGAGACGATGTCCCGTAGTGATTGTGATTTTCATAAAGGCCGATACTGAGCATTTTTCATGTATCTGTTGGCCATTTGTATACCTTATTTTGTGAAACATCTATTTGATGATTGACCTGTTTTTCTTGGATGGTTTGGTTTGTTTTTTAGTTTTTTAAAACCGCTGAAAAGTTCGAGTTATTTAAATATTCTGAATGTTAATTCCTTGTTGGGTAAATAATTTGCAAATTTTCCTTCCAATATAGAGGTTATTTCTTAACTCTTTTGTTTGTTGTTTCCTTTGATATGTAGCTTTTGATTCAATGTAATCTTATTTTCCAATTTTCGCTTCTGTTGCTTATGTTTTTGCAGTCATATCTACAAAATCATCTGCACGCAAATATCTTGAAATGTTTCCCCTATGTTTTTTTTCTAATAGTTTCATAATTTAAGGTCTTAAATTTGAGTCGTTGATGCACTTTGAGTTTATTTTTATATATGATGAGATTAAGTTTTCCAATTTCAGTTCTTATGAGCATAGTAGATATAGCTTTCAAAATTAAATAATGTGAAATTATTATAGCACTATTACGTATATGATTATGATAACATTCTAAAAACCATGTCTGTAAAACACCTTGATAGTCCAAGTGTGAAAACACTTGCAAGAAAGAAAACATAAAGTGGAAAAGGAAAAAGTGAGAGGCAATTGCTCCCCGTTTATATCTCTAAAGTTGCTGTCTGATAATTACTAGTGAGAATGTACTAGTTGTTGTTCCTTGTCAGCACTGTACTTTGCCTGTATTAATATGAGATATGTTTACAGTATTATAAACTTATGCCCTCTATTAGGTTAAATAGGTTTGATAAAATCTTCGTCAATTAATTCACATATTCTATGTTAACCATATGTTTATATAAATACCATTACATACAATAAATTTCCCTCAGCCTTGGAGGCAGAGTAACTAAAAAAAGACAAAAAAGACCCATTCATGGCAAAAGTTACATTCTAGTGGGAAAAAAATTAATAATGAGCAAGTAAGTATATATAAAGTGGCAATAAGATTCATAAAGAAAAATTTAAAAGTCTAAAGATGATAAATAATGACAGGGCCTTAATTTTATAAATATTTGTCAGAAAACACCCACGTGACAAGTTAATATTTGAGTAGAGAGCAATGAAATAAAATAGAACCATAGAGATGTCTTGGGTAATAGTCTACACAGAATAAATAACAAATATAAAAGCATCAGCATCCTTAGTATTTTGGAGGGATTTTATGAAAGCATTTCTGGATTAACATGAGTAAGAGAGTGAAAAAATGAAATTGAAGGTTAAAATTAAATGTTACAATGTGATAGAATAATTGTATTTTTTTCTATTAAAATTTTTAAGTCATTGAATAGTTTTGAGCTGAGAGGCACAACAAAAACATTTTAAAAGTACTCTGGTTGGTGTCTGGAAGATAAAGTACAAAAGGTCAAAAATAGACACGAGGAGCAAATACAGAACTTACTGCAGGAACTAGTCATGTTTGTTTGCATTAACGGATTGAATTTTCTCAAGTGTAAGGGGTTATTTTTTCTTTTTTGAGGGTGTAATGAATGAAAAAGTAAAATAACAAAAACAAAACATGATTTACTGAAGTAAGTTGATGTTTTTAACTATATTGTATTGAAAACTGATCAATTTAATCAATTTAGGTATAAAGATGATGTGTGTATTGTAGAGAAAACAAGTTTGATTAAAACGACTAAATCTTTCATTGGCAATTATTTGTTTTTAAATCCTTTTGCAAGGAGAGTTCAAGAAACGTCTATTGAGTGCTGCTTAAGTATAAGGCAGTGATAGACGCTAAGGATAAAGAAGATAAATCTCAAACATTCCCTGGAGAAGTTGAAAATCAGCTTGAAAGTTCAGAAACTGTCTCCTTTTGAGATCCCAATCCTTGTGTGCTCTTCAAGTTTGAGTAGAAGTTAACCAATTAGATAACAGAAGGGCAAGAACTCCAGAGAGTAACAGTAGGACAAAAGTGTAAAGGCTTGAATTGTATGTTTTATATAAAAAAGACAAACACACAAAGAAGTATTCGGTGTATTAATCTTCACCTGCTAGAGAGTTTTATGTAGGCAGTGACATGACCAGAATTTTATTTTACATTTTGTTTGGTGCTGGGGATCAAACTCAGGGCCTTGTGCTTACTAGGCAAGTGCTCTACCACTGAGATAAATCCCCAGCCCCTTTAGATGTTTTATTAGATGTTAAGCTGTAGAAACAAATTAACTCACAAGTCTTTCTCACTGTGGCTGGGAGAAATAGGGCTTTTGACCTAAATATTCACTCAGGAACATTGGTTGGCAGGACTGTGTCATCCTTTTTGGTTGATGATGCGGGGGAATATAGACTGGAACTTTACACATGGACTTTTTGTCATCTCCATCTTGAAATAATTGCTTCCCTACACAAACCTTTGTCCAAATAAATCATGCAGTTTACTCAACTCTAAGAGGTGTGAGATGGAAGAAATTTTTCGATGTGCAGAAGGGAAGAACTTGAAATAGTGGAGAGCAGCAGTAATACTTGCTTTTGTTTCATCACTTTGGGGGGGCCATGGAAAAGACATAGTTGAGTAGGACAGTTCTGAAAGTAGAAGATATCTAGAAGATTTAGACAAGTGTGCATTAGCCAGAATAAATCACCACATCACAGTAGAAGAGACCAGAGACATGGACTGTTGAGGGACAGTTAACATCTAACATGGTACTTGGTGATCAATTTATTGACATGTAACCTGAAGCAAGAATGAAGAAAGAATTTTAGGTCATGATTTATTATGTTAGTAATTGATTTTATTACATGGATAACTGGGTATATGCTAATGTAAGTTTTAGAAAACTTCTAGGAATGAGTTTCATTGGTTGGAAGGGAAAATAAGTCTCACTTGGGTTTGCCGATTTGAAGATGCCTATGCAATAAGAAGCATGTACATACATAAATATTAAGCTAGGGTACAGATTTCTTGAGAGGAGAATATGATGAAAACAGAAAACTTAGCCAAAGTTAGGCCCTAAGCGTTTCCCCAGAGCAGGCAGAAGAACAAGAATTCATTTAGGAGACACGTGTGCATGATTAGAAATGAGGAAGAGTGTCAGACAGCTGAAGAGCCGAAAGTCTGGGGAGGAAGAGAAGTGGTCATCTCTCACACTTGTGGAGGCCTTTGTGCCACGAACAAAATAAATTCTTAGTGGCAGAGACTCTAAATGTGCAAAGTAAAATGTAAAGTCTTGAGAATAAAGCAAAAAAATAAGTTTCTGATATCAAGGTAGGGAAGAAGTCAGAAGGCTTAAACTATAAAGAGTGTAAAAATAGAATGCATTAAAATTTCTGTGAGGTAAGAATTCAAAGAGGTCCATTGGATATGGCATGATTTTTTTGCTGAAGAATTTTCACTGCCATCAACAGAAACTAGAAGAGGTCTCAGAGTCAAGGAAAGAATTTTTAAAGTTGTTACATACGAGCATATGTGTAGAACAAGAATTAAAACTTAACAAAGAATATTGGGGCAAACATTTTAAGAATAACTATATACAAGAACCATTACAAAGTTGGAAGATACATACATTTCTTTGTACTTTTTGTTCATTTATTTATTTAACAAGCTCTTACACAGCAGTTACTAAGAGCCAAGAAATATTTATAATACTTCATGCATATTAACTCATTTACAATGTTCTCTTAACACTGTAAAATCGGTAAAATCTCCATTTTAAAGTTTAAATTGATATAAGTATTATGATTTGGTTCTCAAATATCCACCAAACCCTCATATGTTCGGAGGTGGGCTTTTAGAAAGGGACTGAATCATGGGGCTACTATACTGATCAGGGGATTAATCCACTGAGGAGTTCATGTGCTGTTAGGAAGTGGGGCCTGGTAGCAGGGGTAGATCACTGGGGTGTGACCTAGAAGGGTATTTTCTTGTGCCCGGCTCCCACCGTTTGTCTCTCTGCTTCCTGGATGCTCTGGGTGTGTGGCCATGCCTTTCCACAGTGCTGTTTCTGCCTTGGAGCCAGCCAATCATAGACTGAAATCACTGAAACTGTGAGCTAAATAAACCTCTTTTCTTTCAAATTGGGAATGTCAGGTGTTTGGTACCAGTAATGGGAAAGTGAGGAATACAACTAATATTATCACCATTTTACAGATGAGGAAGTCAGATCACCAAGAGGTTGAATAAACAGGAGATAGAGCTGGGATTTGAATCCAAACAATGTGGTTCCAGAATCTTGGCTGGGAGCCTTTTGTACCACTTCGCCTCCCTTACATAGTCAGCCATGGTCAGGTGTGAAGGAGATAACAATGTCTACCTCTTGGGTTGCTCTGACCCTTCAAAGCTTTGCAAGTTATTAGAAAATTGTGGCAGATTATTGGAGTGTTAGTTGTTTTGCTTTCTCTCAGGAGCAGCAGCTTCCTGCTGTTTTGGCCTGAGAAGCTCAGCTTTGGTTTCTGAGTTGGAGAGTAAAGGTGGGCAGGAGATGGCTTTTGTGCAAGACATAGAAAGAGAAAATAAACATGGAAACAGGAAATAAGTGGAAACTGGAACTTCATCCCTCTGGAGATCTCCCAGAAACAGTATAGACAAAGTTATCCTCGTCAACAAGAAAGCGAGCTGGGGTGCTTATCAACTAATTCCCTTTCCGTTACTCTTTGGGAGCCCTTTTCAGGGATTAACTGTCTGGCACTGTGTGTGCCTGTCTGAGAAGACTGAGAATAAACCTGTGGTCAGAAACAATGCTCAGATAGTTGTGTCAGTAACATTTCATAGACGTGGATTCGAGGAGGGTGTGGATGAGACATTAACATCTATTGCTGGTGACTGGACTAGGCCAGGACTCTGGCTGACTGTAGAGGAGGGACCAGCTATGAGTGTACCATCATGTGGTCTTAAGCACTCTCCTTCACCTCTCTAGATTAATCTATCCAATGGAGAGTGTCTCAGTTTACTAAGGCTGACATAGCAAGATTCCACACACTGGATGACTTAGATAACAGTGTTATTTTGGGAGCGAGAGGTCCAAAATCAAGGTTCTGTCAACTTCGGGAACTCCAAGGCCTCCCTTTTTCTTGAAGATGACCATCCTTCTGCTGCCCCTTCATTCCTCTTCCCTCATCATACCTGTATTCCTCTTATCTCCCTGTGTATTTAAGAAATTTTTCTCCATATACAGTTGCCAGCAGAGTGAATTAGGACCCATCTTCTGACTTTGTTTTAATTTAATCACCTCTTTAAAGGCCTTATCTTCACATACTGCCATATTTTGAGGAGCTGGGGTTTAGGGATTCAACACATGAATTTTGTGGGAGTATAGTTTAGCCCAAAATAAGTGAGTTAGTTTGGTCATCCCTGAAGTGTGTTCTAATGATGTATTTTGCTTTTTATCTCCTATCTCTACAAGTTTCTAACATTTTGATCTATAGGTTTCTCCCAAATGTTGTTTTCTTCTGAATATGATTTAACATTCTATTTTCTATACTGCACTTAAAACTCTTAAAAGTGTAATTCCCTTTGATCATATTGGTAAGACATACATTCTGTTACCTTGAGTTCAAGCATGCAACCTCCTTCCAAAAGACAGGTTTTAACATTCTGGAATAAGCAGTCTGAGTTCTGATTTGTGGGGAAGAAGTTATGTTAAAGTGTTTGAATGGGCAGATCTAATGATTCAGCAGTCAAATTTGTAGCCTAGAGAGTGTTCGGCCTTCTATAAAACCTTGGGTGAATGAAAGGGTGAATTCTGCCTCTAAGATTTCTCCCTCTATACCTTTAGCTGCCTTAGAGTGGCAGTACTGTCTCATGTATCTTAGAGAAACTACCAGCCAGGAAATTTGAAATTCTTAACTGTCTGTTTTGAAAGTCAAAATCAAATCACTTAACCTCAATATATTTCAGTATCCACATTACTAAATAGGGGTAAATAACATTTATCTGAAAGAAATGCGATGAGGACAAATAAAAAAATACTGTATAAAAAGTTTGAATACTTTAGTATTGTGTTAATAAAAGTGTCTTACTATATAATGCCTTTTTAGCTAATGCCCTAGCGGTTTTTAACTAGCAAATTATTCAGTTTTTACAGTTGATCCATATCTTACATAAAAGTCGCTATCAGTAGGCACCTAGGAAGGAGTCAAATGAAATTATCAGAGAATTTCTTGGCAGAACAAGTATGATTTGCAGATTGAATAGCTATCTTCATCTTTCATATATACCAACATACAAATACTTTTTTGCACATCTACAGTGTACATAGATGCTATTAAATCAGGAAAAAAGCCTTTTTAAAAGGACTCACTACATTAATAATAACTTGGTTGGTATGTATCATTCGAATTAGTATCTGAAAAAATCATAACTATTAGGATTGGTCAAATGTTTTTGATGTTAGAAAGGGACATTTATTCATGTTCTAAAATTTAAAATCATGTTCTAAAATTTCATTTTTGCTTTGGGAAAATAGTTACTGCTACAGAAAATATTCTGTTTTGTTTAGTAAAGCTGCTAATTGAAAAGAGAATGTAATAGAATTTATTACCAAAAGGTTTCATGGCCACAATCATCTTGTGGCCAGTTCCAAATTTTTGTTACTTCTCAGATTCTGCTGAGGGATCTTTCCTAAATTGCGCTTAGGAATTCTGGCTCAATAAGTGCATCATCCAAATTAATTCTGATGTGAATCTGGGTTGGATATTGACTGTGTTAGGTTGATTGCTTATCAATGAATCAATAAGTGCACAGTTTTTATTGGAAGCTAAATCGTTTGCAAATACTTAGTTCTTGACCTAAAAATGCTTGTATTCTCCTAAATGAAGTGAAATGTCTCTTGGCTTAATTTTGCTTGTTATGTTAATTAATTAATTTATTTATTGTAGTGCTGGGGATTGGACTCAGGGCCTTATGCGTGCTAGGCAAATGGCCTGCACTGAGCTAAATCTCAGCCCCATTTGCTTGTTATTTTAAATAAAGATTTGTACAACATTTTAAAATGGTACAGCATTGTTATGTATTATAACAAAGAGGTGGCCAATTCATTCTTTTTGTATCAGTGAATCCATAGGGCATTTTCAAAATTATTTAATCAAGTAAGAATTGAAGACTGTGATAAATGAATGCTGAATATGATTGAAAAATTGTACGAATAACCACTTATGCTCTGTCTTTTCTTTTGTTGTTGAGACAAAATACTTGACACCCACAAGTTAAAGGAGGACAGGTTTACTTCAGCTCACAGTCTGAAGCACTTTCAGTCCATACTCGGCTGGCTCCAAGGCAGGGAGGCATGGCAGAGGGGACACAGCCCGTGGCAGGGTATCCGGAAAGCAGCAGCAGCAAGCCTCCCTGTATACTCCACCCAGGCTATACCACGCCCAGGATGGGCCTCCCCCTTACCCACATCCAGAACTCTGCTAAACCAATTAGTGGACTAATCTAGTACCACACAGCCTTAATCTCAGTATCACACACCCTAAATCCAGTCACCTCTAAAAGCCCCACCTAAGAGCACGTGAGGCTTGGGGGGACATCTAAATACAAACCATAACATCCTCCTCCAAGAGCACACTTTGCAAGTATTAAATATTGTTAATCAAATAAAATTCAGAAACATTAGAAGTGAAAGAAATTTGGGGTCCTGGGAATTAGAAAATACCTAACTCTGAATGAATGCTCCACAGAAACCCAGTTTGTGCAGGGCTTTTGAAGGCAAGGAAAAGCTGAACATGATGGAAATTCAATGTTACGTGAAAAGAAAGAGGACTGGCACAAAGAAGTTATGGTAACCTGGAGTTGGGTATCTCTGGGCTATGCATGATGGATTGTTTTGACTGTCTGTGGGTGAGGAATCCATCTGTGGCAGCTGTCACTTCAATGAATTTTTTTTTTGGGGGGGGAGGTGGTGCTGGGGATCAGACTCAGGGCCTCGCTCTTGCTAGGCAGGCACTCTACCACTTGAGCTAAATCTCCAACGCCTTCAATGAAATTTATTAAGATGATAGTGGATTTTGTAGGCTTAGTCCAGTTCAAATGTTAATATCCTTTTGCCCAAGTTCATTTTCCCAGGCAGCAGCCTGAATGTGCATATGTTCTTGCCTCTAATCACCTGCTGAATTTTGAAATGTACTTTATATGTTTCTTTGTGTTACGATTTCTTCTGGATTTCATAGTATTTTGGGAAGACAAAGTACAGGAAGTCTTCAGCTGCACCATGAAATATTTATTTCTATCAGGTTTTACTGTGTAAGGACATATCTGTTACATTATCTGGAGACAATGTAATTTGAAAATTATTAAACCTCATTTTAATAATTGACCAAATTGGGGTAAATGTCAGCAGCTTGGGCTTAGGTCGAGGGTAACAAGCATGATTTATGGTTTACAAAAAGGCAGTAGAGCGAGGATGCTGTTCTTTATAAAGAGAAGTTATTTGATCATGGTAATTTTCTGTTTAGGGTGTGGAGGAAAAACGTACTTCTGGGTTCGAACTTGTGATCCTCCTGCCTCAGCCTCCCAGGAGTGCTGGGATTACAGGCATGTGCCATTGCTCTCACTGACATAGTTTGTTTTAAAGATACTCCAAGGAACTGTGATGCAACCTGAGAATGTATCCTACTTGCAAGCTAACAAGTTAGCATGTTACAGTTGGATAGACCCTGGAAGAAGCAACAAGACACCCGTTACATAATAGAGAGCTTTATTATCCATTGTATTGCAAGCCACATGAAATAAATGTTGTGTCATTTTCCTTTGTCCCCCAATTCTATGAAGCTATTGCAAAGGGACAAAAAGATGCTATACAAATGGTAGATTTCATTACGGCCGAGGAAATGTAAGTTTAGGGAACTCAGATATGTACTTATGATGGGTTGCAAGCAAACCTGCCCTCTATCTGGAAGGATAATATTATCTTTATTATACAGGAAAGTGACAAATTTTGCAGCAGAGGGAAATACTATGCTTGTCTTCCAAGGCCATTTACTACACAAACAATTTTGCAGAGATTTGGAGAACAGATCATCAGTGCCTCCCCTGACAAAAGTGTGGAAACACAAAAGACCTATGGAGAATCCCAATGGCTATATTTTCCACAGAGCGTAATGTTTTCCTTTAGTCTAATTTTGCTAGAAGACAATCTTAAGAGGTTAATGGAGGTTACAGGTAGGAAATCAAAGTGGCTGTGCCCCTAAACAGCTGGTTAGCAGTGATTTTGTTAACTGATTTATATCAAATAGAATTTAATTGTTCTAGGCAAACTTCCTCGTATACAGAATTTTCTAAGTCACTTTTGCTAGGGGAAAGTTAGACCCTCCTTAAATGCTTGGATGGCAGGGGCTTCTTACCTTACAAGTTTGTTTTCTGAAGCTTATTTTGACTGGGCTGTGGGATTGGTCTTGAGACACATATATGGAAGAAGGAGGGTCTTGTTTTGTTTTGTTTTTGTTTTTGTCAAGTAGCTCTCCCTTGAAATAGAATAAATTGGTTCATTTCCATGAAACTATGGATTTATTGTTTAGAAAAGCCATGTTTGTGAAAGATGAATTGGAATTGTCTTCAAGGGTAAACATTGTCTAGGCAAGAAGGAAGGAAGAATAGTCTAGGAAGAAGGGCATAAAGTGTGCAGATAAATGGACAGAATAAATCAAGGTACAGTAAACCATCCTTAACTGCTGACAGATAGGGGGTGTGTGTGTGTGACAGTGGGAGGCCATGAAGCTGCTCAGTAGGCAGGCATCAGAATATATGAAATCTTGTGTGTGAAACTAAGAGATTTTGAAAATATATGGTTAAGGGGCTAAAGATTTAGCTCAATGGTTAGGGTACTTGCCTAGGAAGCACAAGGCCCTGAGTTTGATCCCCAGCAAAAATAATAATAATAATAATATATATACACACACCCCTATACATATACACATATACGTGTATGTGTATATATGTATTATATATCTATTTATATAGTATATATATTTTATATATAATATATATAAAAGTATATATATTTTATTTATATATGGTTAGGTTTTTAGGAGGTTAGTGATATACTTACATCTGAATTTTGGAATGATTTTTCTGATAGCTTCAAGGAGAATTGATTAGGGGAGGGTTAGGGTTTAGATCAGAAGATTAGAAGCAAAGAAAAACCTTAGAATGTCATTTTGTTAATCAAGATTTAAATTAAGGCTGCTTCAAAAGGATTGTGGGAAAATGGGTTAAGGGGATATTTAGGGAGTAGAATCAATAGGACTTGGTGTCTCGTTCAATGTTGGAAGTTTGAAAATCTAGGATGACTTTATTGTTTGTAATGGACAACAATAATGGGACAAGAGCAGGTTTGTGTGTTTCTGTACAGAAGGGCTGAAGAGATTATGAGTTCATTTGGGACAGATCAAGTTTTTGCTGCATAGAATTTAAATAAGGTTACTGCAGAGTGACAGTAACAGGAATAGAGTAGAATCCTGGATAAGTTCAACACTTAAGGGACAACTGCTTTTGCTCAAATGTGTGTACTATTGTAATTCCTAAAAATGTATACATTACATGTGTGTCTTAGTCACGTTCTTATTTCTGGGACATGATACTTGACATTGTAGCTCACGGTTACTGCCCATGGTACTCTGACTCAGGCCAAAACAGCATGACAGAGGGGCTTCGTGGCTGCAAAACTGTTCCTGTCATGGCTAACTGGAAATAGAGACACAAGGGAGGAGACTGGGGAGGGGAGATACAGTCTTCCAGGTCATACCCCTCAGTGAGTCTCCTTTTCCAACTACCTCCCAACAGCCCATCCAGCTGTGAACTCATCAAGGATTAACTCACTGATGAGTTTAGTACTTGCATGATACACTCGCCTCCTGAAAGCCCCACCTCTGAACACGAGGATTTTGGGGAATATGCTAGAGCTAAACCATAGGGATGTATGACTATCATTTCATCTAGCTACAATAAATAAAACAAACATCCTTTGGAACAACAGATGAATAAGGGTTTCTCTCCAGTTCTTGAAAATACTGATATTATTGAGGATATGGCATAATATTTAAGTAGAATTTTCAAAGTTGCCATCTGCAATGTTTCCAAGGCGGGATGAAGCTTGAAACTTCTAAAAAAAGGGTAAATTAGATTAATTGCTTTTATAGATGAGACTATTAAAAGTGTATTAACTTTATATAATGGCTGTGTTTAAAAATAGAGGTGTTTTAAAAAGTATAAAATAAAGCTGTTTGTTAAAAGGATATATTGGAAATATATTTTGAGACCCTATGAGAAAGGCAGTTTTTTTCAAAACATAGTTATTTGACCTTCAAAGGAATCTAATTTGATACTGATTATTATACTATTTATTTTTATAGACATTCATTTAAAGACTTTTATTATTCTGGTAAAATTGATTTAGTGTATATGAAAAGAATACATTTAATAGAGCAATTCATCTGGAAGAGTTAAGATTCTATTAGATTTTATCATGCTCTGTGGTACATTCTTTTAACCCTGTTGTATTAACCAGGATTTTATTTAAACAATTTAAGCAAACAGAAAGGATAGTTCTTAGATTTTTAATGAGAATTATTGGCCCTTACACAGAATTCTAATATCAGTGTTAATTCTTGGTCAAGAAACCTATGATAAGATGTTCTGTGTTATTATCAAGCAAAGGAATTTAAACAAATACCTATCACTTCTGCTGTTTTCCAGTCCTATAAGTAAATTAAAAACAAAATAGAGGATAATCAGTACTGGTGTGGATATAGGAATCAGCCTTCTCACTTCTTTGCTAGAGGAATGTGCAGTCTTTCTGGAGGGTGATCAGCTAGCAGGAATCCAAAGAACAAAAATGCCCATTAAATTTTACTTCTAGGAAATAGCTCTAGTGGAATCATTGGAAAAATATATGATTTTGTGTATAAAATATTTCATTGTATATACTTTTTTGAAAATTGAAAAACTTTGTGTGTGTGTGTGTGTGTGTGTGTGTGTGGTTGAGCACTACTCAACTATGAAGAAACTAATAAAGGATACATTAGTAGTGAGAGGGAGGTAGAGGAGGAAAAGCAGATGTAAAAAGAAGATGTATTATGTACATGTACCAACTTCTCACGATGAATGTAATCATTATTCACTGCAAACATGTACTAATAAAAATTAAAATTTAAAAAAAGAGCAGGGAGAGTGGGTGTTTTCCATTAACAACCTAGAGAAACTAAGATTTCAGAATGATGTATGACTAGCAGGGGCTCAAATCAGTTGATTTTGAGCCCTGTTCATTGAAAGTGTAGAAGTGCAATAAAAACTTACAACTTAATTTTAGATCCTTACGAGTGATGTGGAGTACACATTCTCAGTGCGCAGAGAATACCCTCAGAGCCCGTTTTGTAGGTCTCGCCACTCTAAGCACCCTCCAGCTGAACGGCCATTCGCTGGCCTGACATATTGGTAATTTCACCACCTCCTTTCAGTCTTAGAATTACGTTTGGCCTTCCTCTAAAGCAAATCACCTGTCTTTTTTTTTTTTTTTCTTTCCTCATTCCTGTTCCTACTCATTTCCTTTACTTTTTCTTATAAAAGTACAGCAAATACTGGAGAGGGTTAACATTTGTGAAAACAAAAACACATTTCTGTCAGTTTTGGCATTGTCCATGGTGGGAAGTGGTCTAAGATCAAAAAGTGAGTTAATTTATATATTTTCATACTATATAAAAACATAAACTGTACACTGGTACCTCTTGGTTCATGAACTTAATTCACTCCATGATTCTAGAAAAGACGGCCACGTTCACGTTCATGCAGGAAACATGGCCGTGGAGTTCATGGCCTGATGTGGAGTTCACAAACAGAAACAAAATTTTGCCCAGTGCTTCTGTTTGCAAACCAAATTGTTCGCATAAAAAAAGTGTTCATGAACTGAGGTACCACTGAATAGTATACACGTCTGGAAGGATATATAATAAAGTACTAACACTTGTATCACAGAGTAGTATGATTTTAATTAGTCTATTTTTATATGTTTCTCTATAATTTCTGAATATCTTATAGTCAGCAGATATTACCATAATAAAGAACACAATATTTATTTCTTTAAATAATTCAAAGAAAAGAGTTAATAAGAAAATGATGCAATGTAGTAGTTAAAGGTGTTGGCTCTAGAGTCTGGTCACCTGGATTCAGATTCTTACTTTATTTTAAAGCTAGCTGATTTTTCCTACCTTCTTCAAGACTCAGGATCATATACAAGTTGAAAATAATGAGGGCACGTATCTTCTCCTCATTCTTTTCTGCCTCTACCTTCAGATATCAGTGAAATCTTTTTCTTAAAAATGAAATACAGAATAGAATAGAAAGCCCAGCAGTCTATTTTTGATAAAGATATCAGGAATGTAGAAGGAGCAAAGGCAGTCTCTTCAATAAATTGTTTTGGGAAAATGGATATCCACCTACAGAAGAATGCAAATTAATCTTATCTCTTATTAAAAAAAATCGACAAAAAAAACTGATTAAATACTTGAACATAAGAACTAAAACTAAAAAACTACCAGAAGAAGACAGGGGGATGCTTCATAGGCAGAGATGCTTGGAAATGATCTCAAAAGCACAGACAATGAAAGCAAAACTAGACAAATGGAATCCTATCAAAATAAAAAACTTCATCACAGCAGAGGACACTATAAAGAGAAGAAACAACCTGCAAACAGGGAGAAAATGTTTGAAAATACTATACTGGTTTTGTATCTAATATGCACAAAGAACTCACTAATCAATAAAACAACCCTATTTAAAAATGGATAAAATTCTCAGACATTTCTCAAAATATACACAAATGGCTAATAGATACATGAAAAATGGTAAATATCTTTAATCTTCAGAAAATGTAAATTGAAACTTATGAGATCATTTCACACCTGTTAGATTCACTGTTATAAAAAAGATGGAAGGTAAGAGTGTTGGCAAGAATGTGGAGAAAAGACAATTCTTGCACATTGTTACAGGTATTATAAATCAGTACAGCCATTTTGCAAAGCAGTCAGAAGACCCTTCAAAAAAAAAAACTAAAATAAATGAAAAAAATTACCGTATGATCCAGCATTACTTGTCTGAGGTATATAGCCAAAAGATTGATATCAGTTATGTCTAAGAGTTGTCTTCACACCCATGTTCATTGTTGTGTTATTCATAATAGCGAGGATATAGAAATAAACTAAGTATCTACCGATGCATGACTGTATTAAAAATGTGGTATACATATAAAATGGAATATTATTCAGCCTTCTAATGAAAATCTTGCTATTTGTCACAACATAGATGAAGCTAGAGAAAATGATGTTAAGTGAAAAAAGCCAAGCACAGAGAGCCACATAGTGTATGATCTCACTTGTATGTAGAATCTAGAAATGTGAATTCATAAAAATAAAAATGAGAATGGTAGTTACCACAGGTGGGAATGGAAGAGTGGAAGAGAGAAAATAGAGGCTAAAAGTGGCAAAAAGTTATAGTTACATAAGAGTTATAATTTCTTAGACTACAGTGATGCTAGTTAATAATAATGTACTTTATAGATGTACAATGTAAGTATGCTCCCTACAAAAAAAGATAAGTATGTGATGAACAGCTAACCAGCTTTATTTGCTTATCATACTATATCATACATAATGTTCCATAAATATATACAATTATTATTTGTCACTTAACAAAAATGAGTAATCCAGAGCTATATATTTCATAAAAAGAATTTAACCCATGTTTATTAATACTTACTATATGAAAAACATTCTTGTAGATTTTTTCCTTTTCTCCCACAAACTGACAGATGAATTGTGGAGAAAATGCTGGCAGGGTCATTTTCAAGTTTCTGAAGACAGGAAGTAAATGGCAACAAGGAGAGAAGCTTTAACCATATTGATTATTATTTTAATAATCTCCTTGTATTAAAAGTGCAGCATTCAACAATTTTTGTGGTGATTTTGCAAGTGTTAAGTCTTAACATTTAGTAGCGATATGAGGCTACATGAGAAGAAGCATCCTGTACCTCGTTGTTACATACATGTAAAAGATTCAGTCAGTTGAGATTCATCTGGGTTATCCACAATCCCTTGCATTCTAACAGCATAACCATCTTTTCTTCTAATAAAATATAACCAGGTGTGTAGCTTGGGATATTATTATAATAGAAATAACATTGAATTTTACATACATTATTTAAAAAGTCAATTATTCACAAATTATTTGTGCAGCACTTTATTAGCGGTGGGTTATGTGACTAGATTTAAGAACAAGGATATTTCTTTAGAAGTTTTGGAAATTTCAAGACCTTGAATTTGACTTTTGCTTTAAAATTTAAAGTTAGGAAATCTGAATGCAAATCCTTGTTCTTCCAATTAGTGATTAATAGTTATGTGTAAATTAATAGTTTAATGATTTAATAGTTATGTGTAAATGTCTGTGCACTTCAGTTTATTCATGTGTAAAGACAGAAATATTTCTAACTTCATAGAAATGTGATACTGAAATAATGTTATATATAATAAGGTTTACTGTACAAATATTTATTCTCTTCTTTGGCATTCTGTTTAGACTGTTACTGATTTTATTTTGGATCTCTTAAGGCTATTATTATCTTCTTTTATGCTAATTTAAATGTGACACTTCTTTTTTTTAAGTGCTTTTTATAATCTATTACCAAGAATGTGAGTGTAGACAACATGAGGAAATTTTAGTCTCAGATTTTCTTTAGTCCATGACTTTATTTCTTTTCCAGAATTACTGACTTTTCTTTTGAGGGAGGGAATAGAATCATGGGAAATTTCTTAAAAGCAGGGTGCTATGTATGGTTATATCTGTTTTTTTGAAGGGTGTTTTGAATATCAGTCAAATGCCATCTTTTGTGTACTACTACATTTAATAAGGCAAATTTAAAGCAAAACTTTTTCACGAAGGCATATAAAAAGAACTGTATATGGAATCTTCTATAGCTTAGAATTTATTACCTTTATTTGAGTACGCAGGTGTTTATAGAGCTTTGGAGAACAGTGTAAGCCTAGGAAACCCTAAAAAGTTCCTGTTGGATTTATTGACATTAAGTTTTTTTTTTTACACATAGCCAGTGTCTTCAGTTCTTTACAATATTTCTCAGTGTGTTTGATATGGAAACCAATTTAAAGATAATTGCTTTAAAATTTTTCGTGGCCTGCACCTTGGAGAGCAAATTAGAATATCTGAAATTGGATTCAGAGAAAAATGTTCTTAACATACACCCCTGATTTTTATGGATACTTGGGTTTGTAAAGGATTGTCTTTCATTGAAGTACTTGTCAATTAGTTTCAGTCAATAGTCCACTAGGAAACAAGTATGAAAACATTGGTTAGAGGAAGATAAAGCAATCTAATCAGACTTTAATAATGCTTAATCTTGTAATTCCAGTGGGAAAAATGATAAATAGCAAATTTGGGTCAAGGCTAAAACTTACCATTTTGTTTCCATTGATGATCAGCAGATAACTGATTCTATGCTTTCTTTCTCATTCCAAACTATTCTGTGACTCTGTATAGCAAAATCAATGTTAAGTTACATGATAGATGCTTTAACATAATTATCATTATAAGCATTCACTAAAATTCTTTAATTGTATTTATATTATAATGGGAAGCTGGTTTCTTCCTTGGGCTGAAATATCACTACTTTCATTGGAAATGTAGTCTAAAAATGGTTAGTCGCTTTAGTTTTTCTTGAGAAGAAAACCCTTAAACAAATATTTAAGGGGCAAAGCACAGGGATTGATTTCTGAAAGGATGAATAAGATATGGTCTCTACCCTGTGGGAATTTAACAAAATTAAATAATCTAGTCTTCATCAAATATCATTCAATTTCCTGACATTTGATGATCACCAATTCTGCCCACCTTGCATGATGGAGCTGTCAATCAAAAGACCAGTGAGGGAATTTATGAGGCAATTTATATTCTGATGAATGAATTGTATGTCAAATTTCTGTATGACTTATTTCTGTTGAATGAAGACCAGAGCAGGATGAATTCTGAAAGAGAGAATGAACTGTACATACATTGCTTCCTATACAGTAATAAAGATAACTGTTTCATCTTGTATAATATGAATCTCAAGTAGCATGAAACATTTTATGACCATTAGTAAGAAAAAATGAATCAATTACTTTTGGAAAATCATTGTAGGTATTTCATGATAATACTTGGAAAATTATCTAACTATAATTTTTCTTTATTACTTTGCTTAATGCAATTATATTATTAATGCATAACTTTGGTGTTATCATTTGTAAAGATATTAAGATATTTTTAGGTCTAAGGATTAATGCTTTCTGGCACAGAACATGATACAAAACAGTTTGGTGATGAAAACTGATTTTATTACTTCAAACCCTTCTCAAGAGAACATCTGGATACCCGGATTTCAAATCCATTGCTAGAAGTACTTTTTTTTAATCGAGTGATGATTAAGCACCGTGGGTGCAGCCCTGAGTATCACAGGGAATAGAAAAGTATCACAACTACTTTGTGGGAAGCTCACACCACGGCGCAGAGCCTCTTCCCCGGGTCGTGCCTGACGCTCGCCAGTGGCCTCCTCTTGGTCTTCTGGTAGCCGGCAGGCAAAGCCAGCAGCACGCGTGCAGAGCAAGCAGCACCATGGTGCTGCTGCTAACACTTCAGAGGGAGTAAATTATTCTGGAAGTTCAGAAACAGAAGGAAGGAAAAGATTGCCTGGAGTTCCTTTATATAAATCTTTCCAGTTTGAGAACACAACGTCTTTGAGTTTGAAATCTGTGTTTTATCGGAATCAAAACAAAACATGACGTAGCACATTTGAAGACGTCATTAACAGACAACTAAAGTACATTGAATGCAGTTATGACCAAAGTATCTCTGTGCCTACATCTGTGTCACTACATGTGTTACCATTAACATACATTGGTACCTCAGTTCACAAACTTAATCCTTTCCATGATTAGGGTCGCAAACCGAATTGATCATGAACTGAATCAAGTGCATTAAAATGAATTCATGTATTTAATCAATAATCTGGGTTAAGCTCTACTATATTAATCATTTAGCTATTTAGTCTCAAGTTAAAATTCTTTCTTATTCCAGTAGGGTTTTTGAACTCATAAAATGAGTCAATATTTGCTCTCAATGTCAGTGCTCAGCCTAGACAGAATGAAGAGCACCCAGAAGATGGTAGCCCTGCAGAATTGTTGAGTCAAAGGCAACTGTAAACCAGACGTGAAAGTTTGGCCTTTGATGTAACATAGTACACAATCTGGGAAGAGTGTAATTTATTGGTACTGCCACTTCAGCGTGAGGTTTGTTAGCAGTGATGTTGAAGGTAAGCATGGCCAGTTTAGTGTTTCATAAGTGATTAAAATCTTAAGAATGATTTTGGCAGTTATCTGGCAAAAAGTATAAATTGCCTTCTCCAAATAAAAATTATGCTGA
>PVJO010013780.1:0-50543 GCA_004026905.1 Hystrix cristata | reverse complement strand
ATGATTAACCAATAATATTACAAGTGTAGTCGTTTAGGTAATAGTGGTCCAATGGGGAAGAAAGTCACGTAGTAAATCGGCAAGGAGAGAACAAGGACATTCCAGGGTGGGTTGGATCCGGAGATCTTGGTCGCCCTCCTGGGTGACCTAGACTTTAACAGATGTAATCTTCAGTTCATTGTTTATCCCTCATCCAGGGGTGTGGCTCTCTGGTCTTTCCATCCTTATTTTGAGACCTGACCTTCAATGGATGCGCGTCCAGCCATAGTTGTAGCATATTCTCCTCTTGTGTATTGCCTCCATTGAGGGCCCAGCCCTGTCTGACGGCCTATAATATTTCTACCTTACTTTGCTGTCTATAATAGTATGAGGGGTACAGAGATATGAAAATCTACAATTGTGAAAATCTACAATGTGTGAAAATCTACAATTCAAGCTATTTGGGTTAAATACAGATTCATGATATAACATAAAGTTTAACCTCCCAAAAAAGATAGTTTAATGAAACTTTTTAAAAATGTAATAACTACGATCAAGAATAATTAGTACAACTATATTGAATATGTTAAAAAGTTCGTTTTCAATTTTAATGACAATTAGTTGTATAATTATTAGCAAGTAATAGAGCAATGCTTCCTTTTTCACTTTTCAAGGACATAAACATAAAAAGGTGCCCCTTTTGCTGTTCGTAAATCTTTTTGAGGTCAAATGTTCTGGGAACATAAAGGAAAGGATAATTACACAACATTAATACTCTGCCCTTTTCTTGGGCAGAGGTAACTAAAGTCATTTCCTGCAGATAGTTAAATACAAAGCAAATGTAAATTTCAGCAATTCTCCTTGAGGCTGAAATTAACCTGCTAAACAGGTATCTTTTGAATTCACTCTCATTGCAAACCAAAGGGGTGAGTGAAATATCAAATTCCGGTTAATAATACTTATCTCTCCAACCTCTCACAGCCACATTTCAATGGTTAAATATCACCACAAATTAGGGGTTAGTAAGTCAAGTGATTCTAAAAATAAGTATCATTCCAATATTTATGATTCTTAAAGTTTTAAAACTCGGCATTCTTTTCTCTATACAATGGCTGCTTTTAAGTGATAGTAAGATTTGAACAACTTTATGCCAGTCTAAGAGGGGCTGGATATTTTTCTGGTCCTTAAAGGCCAAGCTCTAGGACACTGCTGCTTATCAAGGACTCAACAAGCATTGTGATGGGCACTTTAGGAAACTGCACCTTTTGTTTTCTTATTTTTAAAACTTTAAATGATTCAAAAGAATAAGGCCCATGCTTAATACAAAATATTCCAAAAAATAGGAGATTTTCAAATGAAGAGGCAAAGTCCCATGATCTTCATCTTTAGTAGAAATGGAAACAGTGGTTACTATTCCACTAAGGTTTTATGATTAGAATATGTACCATATTTTATATGCAAATTATAGAACATTGAAATTACTTGTGCCTACCTACTCTTCCACTATTTCTTTTAGTTAACTTAAAATTAAGAAATTGAGCCCTTTACAAATAACTGTTACATGTGGAGGTGGCCTGTGAGCTGCTGCCCTGCTGAAAAAATGTAGGTCCTGGCGGTGGTAAACTCAGTTACAGTAAAGACTTACAGAAACTGAGTTTAAACTAAGAGAAGTCAATTTATTAAAAGACGGTGAAAGAGCGGGGAAAGAGAGATGATAGATACTTACTCCACAAGTAGGGAGCATTCAAAAGCAAAATACTTGTGGACCCTTCTCTGTAGTTCCTTTTTATTGGGTTTTTCCTTGTGTTGGCCCTTGGAATCTGATTGGCTCCTGGGCTCTTCTGTCACCTTTGTTTCAGATTTCTTTTAGCCTTGTGACCTTTCTTTGGCTTTCGGTAAAGAGTAAGATTATGTGTGGGTGCCTTAGGGTCAAATTATGTAGATGTCAGGATCAAATAAAAGAGGAGTTTCTCATTTTTATGTTAATCACACTACTTGGGACCTTCCCCTAACTACTTCTCTTGCTTTTGTCTCTCTAATTGTTGGAATCTAGCTGCCTTTATGTTTCTAACTATTGGATTATAGCTATCTTTGTCTTTCAGAGTCTGGCTGTAGAGGTCAAAATTGTCTATTAATTTTTAATTATGTTCAATGAGGCCTTTGCTCTACCTTTTCCCTACCTATGGGGGCCTGTGTCCCTACAACTTCTATAAAATTGATTTTACAAATAATTTTTCCATTTTGTCACTGTATTTTGATTTCACGAAATCTAGCAGTCTTTGTCTTCTGGCTATCATGATTCCTCACTCTGCACCCAGCTTGGAGGAGGGGACTGATGGTAGGAGAAGGGCCCCTGGCCATGCACGGGGGAATGTGTTACTGCCTGCAAGGATGCTGGACTTCATGTTTCATCGGTCTAGTCTCTCTGTTGCAGAAATTAAACACGACACCTTGTGAAGGTTCCTCTTTCAGTTTGTCTGCACTGCTGTTTCAGAGTAAAACACTCTCTCTTGTTGTGTATCTGTCACCAGCTAGCATGGATGCTTGCTTTAGTAGGAATGAATATTAAAACTAAAACACAAATCTACAGGATAAAAAGCCGTAGTAGGGAATTGAGACAGAAGACTGGCAAGGATTCCTACTTAAGTAGCTGGAGGGACCATTCTAAGTACAGGGTACCAGGCCAACCAATAAAGGTGGGAAGCCAGCTTTGAAGGATTAGCTGGTGGGTGGGGTCTGGTTGATAATTAACTCAGTCCTGGTGTCATATTCTGAAATTCTGATGGCCCAGGGATGGTTTTGTTCCCGAGAAAGGACTATGTCTCTGGGGACCTCAGAAATGTGGGTCCTCCTTTTCTAGAACGATAGGTTTAGCACAATGGCTGGCGACTTCTGGATATAGCTGACTGTCCCTATAAACCTCTTATTTTGGTGTCCTAACTTGAAGGAAATGGGATCATGTAAATTCAGGGTCAATCAACCCCGTTCAGTCAGCTCCTAGTTAGTTACCACTAAATGATCAACACACCCCTATGGAAAGCTGAGAACAGAGTTGATGCAAGATTTATAAAGGACACAAAATGAAAGTCAAGGTTTGTTCTGGTTTTAGTTACCTACTAGGCATCTCTCAGCCCAGGTGATGTGTCACGGTACTTAGCAAAAATGTCCTTTAATTCTCTGATTGTCCCAGGAAACAAAACAAAACAAAACACAAATCATGCTTTTAATAAGTAGCAGAAAAAGCCCCAGGATTCTGCCTGTTTCCCATCCCTACGGTGCTCCCTGCTTTTGTGTAACATTTTTCCTTTTTTCCATATTATCTACCAATCTTATGTGTCCTAATTCAAATATATGCAACTATGAGCCTTTCGGGGGACCATATACTCTTCGAAAAATCTGTGTCCTACTTGAGGAAAGAGATCTGTTTGTTTCTTTGGTATCTTCTTTCAATCTGGTCCAGATTTCAGTTTATTTAGTGGAAGACTATAGTCTGGTTTGAGGTATGGTTCTTTACAAGACGAGTTTCACTGACAATAAAGTAAATTACTGAGTTATTCTTCCATGGATAATCTTTATAATTATCCAATACATATCATACACACACACACACACACACACACACACGCACACAAAATGTCTTCCAAAATGAGAAAGAAAGTGAACTGTTTCTACTCTGTTATCTGTCCACTAGCCCATGGAAGAAGGCTCAGCGAGGAAACTGAAGTGTAAGAGGCAAAGGAAGAACACGATAGGTCTCAGGCTGAGCTCAGGTCTGTAGAGCTTTAGCATCCAAGCTCTTTTCACAATAGTTCACTCATGTTGCTTTTGCATTTTCTCCACAACTTTTGGCAATTTGACAGGGAAATGATTTTAAAGCAATAAACAGATAGACATATTGTTAGGATGACCCCTCCCCCCCAGATGCCAAAATGGCCGTCACTGGTTTCTCACAAAGCCCCTTCCCCCGTCTCTATGCCAGAATCTCCTGCGGAAACAATGACCCCCCCCCACTAGGGTCCTCAATTATGTCCGTCGATTTACCCAGGGGCGTTACCCACCACCCAATCACCCCATGTAGAAAGGACCAACCCTAAACGTGCACTTTTCAAACCCCAAAGTCACGAAAGGGGGGGGCGACTAAGGGATAAAAGGCCACTCTCACTCGAGTGAGGGGAGGGAGCTGTAACACCTTAATAAAGCTTTCTCCCATGGCGAGCGTCGTCAGGCTTTTCCCTTCTCCCTCCCTCTGCGTAAACCTAACACATATTTTAAAAGGAGACCAACTGTGGAATATCAACCCAATGACACTGTAATCAGTACACATTTCTAAACACCTATGTACATTTTAAATACTTAACAAAATTTGGTACTCTGGATGAGTTATGATAGATGAGCAGATAAACGCAAGGAAAATACTTGAAAATACTTGCCACATGCCGAAAACTAAAACTAGATATATTATCTCTCACCATGTACTAAACTAAAATTGAAGTGGGTCACAGATCTAAACATTAAAACAGAAACACTAATCTACTGGAGAATAGAATAGGAAGAACTCTTGAAGACATAGGGGTAGGAAAAAAATTTATGAACAGAACCCAGACTGCACAGGAAACAATACAAAGAATTAGTGCTTGGGACCACATCCTATTAAAAGACTTTTGCACAGCAAAAGAAATTACCAATAGAGCAGGATGTAAATGAACAGACTGAAAAAAATTTTTGCCAGCTGTCACTCAGACAAAGGTCTAACATCTAGAATACATAAAAAACTCAAAAATATCAAGCCCCCCAAATTTAAAGACCCAATCCAAAATGGGCATCTGAAATGAATAAACATTTCTCGGACGAAGAAATAAAAACGGCAAATAAATATATGAAAAAGTGTTCAACATCACTGGTCATTTGAGAGATGTAAATCAGAACAACGTTAAGATTCCATCTCACTCCAGAAAGAACAGCTATTATCAAGAAATCGACCAACAAAGGCTGGCGGGGCTGTGGGGCAAAAGGAACTCTCCTCCACTGTTGGTGGTGAGGTAGGAATAGGGCCTGGCTACGGCTGGCTGGCAAGGGAAAGTGACCTGGGGGAGTGGCCTAGACCTGACCTCAGCCTGAGGCGTTATTTTCAAGCACCGGACCTCACCTGGACTATAGGGAGTTCTTGCAAGATTCCATGGGAACGTCATTTGATAAAGAGAAGCAACACCAGAAGCTCACTCTCTTCTTTTCTACAGACTGCCAGGGAGGGGGGGCCTCCCTTTTCTCTCCCATGGAAGATGGTGGCTGCGTCCCCAGCACCACTGCTATCATGCCTTTCTCGTGGGAAGCCCTACCGTGCCTTATAGGCCTGGTACACATTTTGCTGTTTCTATTGTAATGCCCAAATTTCCTTTTCTTCTTTTCCCCATACTTTTAAATAAAACTTTAGAACTACTTTTGGCCCCCTCATTCAGTTCTTTGCTTGAGGAGGGGAAGAACCCAGGAATATCGGAACACACCGGATAACAGTGGGAATGTAGACTGGTCCAGCCACTATGGAAATTAATACAGAGACTCCTCAAAAAACTACAACTAGAGGTTCCATTTGACTCAGCTATTCCTCTGCTTGGTATCATCCCAGAAGAATTGAAAACATCATACCACAGTGATATATGCACAACCATGTTCATAGCAACACAATTTGTAATAGCTAAGTCTTGGAAACAACCCAAATGCCCAACAACTAAGGAATACCTAAAGAAGTTGTGGTTTTTCTATACAATGGAGTACTACTCTGACATAGAAAGGATAAACTAGAGACATTTGTAGGTAAATGAATGCACCTTGAGAACATACTATTAAGTGAAATAAATCAGACACTCATGAGTACACAGTGAATTGTTTCTCTGATATGAGAAACCATAAGTTTAAATAAGGACAAAGAGGCATTACAGATATTATGTAAAAGAAAGATAACATGCAAAAGAGAGGAGAACTAGGAAAGGGAGAAGGAGGAAAAGAAGGAAGGGGAAAAGGAAAGAAAGAGGAAAAGGAAAAAAATGGAAAAATGTAAATAAACCTGCTGTAAATAGGGAAGGGTGGGGGAGCAGAAGAGAGGTTTGGGGAAGAGGGGGGAAACCAAGATACATCATGTAAAGGTACAAAATAAGCATGATGAATGTGATCATTATGTATACAATGTACCAATACATGTCTTGGTAAAAAAAAAAAAATTAAAAAAAAAAATCAAGAGAACTTAAAAATGAACCCAGCTATAAAATTTGGTAAACACAAGTCATGAAGTAGATGGGACAGCACTTGGTATTCGTTTTACTTGGTGCATTCCTGCAGAGTGCACACTTTCTGGGCATTATTTAATTCACTCCTGGTCAGGTCACAGAGGGTCCTTGTAAGATGGTGTGTGCAATTATTGTTATGTAATAGTAGACCATGGTAATGCTGAGGTGCTAATCCATCTTCCTACATTTTTAAGACAGCCAGTGCATGTGGAACCAAAGCTACTCTCTTCACTGCTCAGGACTGTGTAAAAATGTCTTGCAACATTTTCAACATGCCCAGCTTTTTACTTCAGGAGTTTGATGATCGTCGTGATATTGCATGTCTAAATGAACAACTAAAGGGAAAATCAGATGTGAGCATTTGATCCAGAGTGATGGTAGAGAACACTCAGAAAGGCATATAGTCCAATCAACTACATACTTTGTTCTTAATTTCAATTAGGAACAATTAAGGCTTACCTGCAGAGACCTTAAGTTGCCATTTGATTTTGGAAAATAAAGGAAATTAGAAGCATGTGTTTAGTGACTGAAAATCTGATTTAACTAATCTTCCTGAGCAGTACTGACTACTCTTTTCACAAAGTAATCCTACCTGAGGCTTGACCTTGGCTCTCCTGAGCTCCCTGACTCTTGAGGCAAGTGTGTAACACGACTTGTTGATATAAGCCTCATTAGTGCTATGTAATAACCCAAGAGCATCTACAGGGTTCATGCTGCTATATTTTAACTATAGTCAATTTAGTTTGTATTTTTCTCCTTTCTATAAATGTACTACATTTGCTGAATGACAAATATCAGAAGTGTTTTAGATTTTCATTGAACTACAGATATTCACATATTGTGTCAACTCTATCCTTTAGGTTTGTATGAAAAACCTTGGCAACAGGCTGAATTCTTCCCTTTTTTCATTTCTACTGCCAGTTCTTCAGGAAATCCCACAAGTAGTCTTCAAAACATACTGAAAAAACAAGCCACTCCCTACCTCTACTGTTACTATGTTGGTCTGAGTCAAGACCATCTATCAGTTGGATTATTGTAGCAGACGCCCATGCAATCTCTCCTTGCTTCATTCCTTGTGGGTGTTATAGTATATGCTCAATATACACTGAAATGGAAGGCAGACTATTGTTACTCTGATTATCAAAATACTTCTCTGCATTCCCATCTCACTATCACAAAACTTCCAGCTTCTAAAATGACTTACAAGAACTTACCTACTAGGTCCCCAATTATATCTCTATCTTTACCTTCTCTTTTCAATTTCTGTCCATTTTGTCCAGCCATACTGACCACCCTGCTCCTTCACTCATGTCAAGCAAATTCCTCTCTCAGGACCTTTGCATTTTGCTGTTCTCCCTCCTGAGGATGTTCATAAACTATTTAATTTTTGGCCTCATTTCTTGTCTCCAGTGGACCTTTATGCAAATACTTTTTTCTCAGTGATAATTTATCAATTTAAAATTGCAACAGATTGCCCACCTTTACCCCATAAGCTCTGCCTGGCCTGACATCCTGCTTTACTTTCTTATACTATCACACTTATTTCCAGAATATATGCTAGATATTTTTCCTACTTGCTTATTTTTATTTATCTCACCTTTCCAGAATATGATCTCCGTGAAAAGAAGACTTTTGTCTGGTTTTTTGCTGTTTTATACATAGCCCCTGGAAACTGTGCCTGAACCATAAATATCTGTTGAATAGAGTCTTTTCTGGTTTTGAAAGAAAACCAAGTAAATGTTAATGATGAGAATGGTGACAACTGCACATAATAAAAAGTTGCTAAAGTTGGCAGTGTTTAGATTTCTATTTGGGGAAATGAACCATTCTTTTTAAAAATGTGAAGTTGTACCTCTCATAAATAGGAAAAAGATGAATTCGGAATAATTCAAGAAGTTCATAATCTTAGAGTTTCCCACTGGAAAATCATCCAAGATTAAAAACTAAAAGCCTTTCAGAGTATTCATTGTAAAATGAACTGAAATTTGCTTACATTTATGATCTTCGTAAACAACAATGGCAAAAAGACAGTGACATAAAAACAAAAATTTATGTAGCTATTAAAAATTGGGAAATATCCAAATGGGAAAAGGAACAAGGGAGGGGGAGGGCGAAAGGAACAGAGGGACAAGAGAAATAAGAAATGGAAGGAAAAAATGGAAACAAAGGTTCTGTAAATAGGGAGGGAGGAGGGGGTGAGGGGAGGGGAACGGGAAAAAAAGAAGCAACAAGATATATCATGTACAGGTACAAATCCCCTATGATGAATGTTATCACTATGTACATCTAAAATGTACCATTAAAATAAAATTAAAAAAAATAATGAAAATTGGGGTTGGGGGTAGGCGAGGAATAATGTAACCTCTTGCTTGTCAATACTTCCTCAACATTCAACTGCTTTTGCAACCATGGTCATAAGAGATCCTCCTTAAAGATTCACTCAGACTATACACAGACCTCTGACTTAGATTAAGGCCTTGCAAGCGTAGATTTAAAAACCTCCAGTAATTCTGATGTGTGTTGCATGTGTAGCAATAGAACCACTAACCTGGGTCCTAGTTAGTCCTGGCTTTTTGATTTGGGGATCTCAGTATCTTCATCTACAAATGGAGGAAAAAAACAAGATTCTTTCTTAGACACACAGAAAGGAATTTGGTCAGATGACTTTAAATGAAGAGACCACTACTTTGAAAGAGGTCTGTCACACTGCTTCAAAGTATATAAATATAAGATATATAGACTGATGCTCTTACCTCAGCAGTCTTGCAACTAGCCATTTGTCTAGGGGGAAAAGACAGTTTCTTCAGGCACCACATAGGAACACTGATAGTGTTGATATGCCCATTTAGGGGCAGAGGAGGAGAACTAGTAAAGTGAAATCTTTGCTTCTTATGTACATATAAGAAGACTCTTTTCATAATAAAAGAGTTTGTATAATAATTTTTTTTTTTTTTTTTTTTACAAAACTCACTTCTTTACTCACATTAGAAAAAGTGGAACTGGGCCTAATAAACATATATTCGAAGTCAAGTAATTAAAACCAGAACACCTTGCAAATAAACACCTGGAGAACCTTCTGGGTAGACACACTTGGGCAACAGCCCAAAGCAAGATGCAGCTGAATTAGAGGTGTTAGTCTCAGCTTTTCCTTCTTCCCTAACAGATATATTCTTTCTGAAACTTATATTTGACATCTAAAAAATATATTCTCACATGTAAAACTACCTTTCAAACACCATGGAATTGCAACTTGAACTCCTTTACTTTGTTCTGAGATAGTTAATTATACTTTATCACTTGATCTGTGCAAATACTAAGACCATTAATAGACAAATATGGTCAAATTCAAGAGTGTTATGGATATAGAGAGGAAATATAAATAATACTAAAAAATTTTCCCCGTATTTAGGAAACCTGGAAATAAGAACTTTGTGATCCTCAGACATTTAGTTTCTGTTTCATCTTGTTAACTATGTGGTTTCATCTATATCTATATACACACAAATGAATTAGTGTAAGTATTAAAATTAGAATTTGTAAGTAAAGTGCTTGGTAAAGTGTCAAATCAATAGTAGTTAGTATTAGTGAAAACATATCAAAAGCATTATTATTATTCAACAGAGTTTACTTAGTGAAGTTTCATTTATCATGAGATACTTGCACATCTACAAGACACCAGGGTCTTTTCCTTCTGCTAAAACCTCTTTTCTCTGTATGTCAACCAGAAGGGCTAGAAATTTCCTCTGTCGGGTCGGGAAAAGAAAAAAAGAATAAAGAGAGGAAAGAGAATAGTTCAATATATACTGGAGTATGAAGGAGAAAGGAACGAAGAAAATTCAAGATTTTGATTATTAACACTAGTCCAAAGGTTTTAAAGTACTAAAAATATATAAAATACTTTTATTACATTTATATCAACAAAAATTCTACAGGATTTTTATAAATGGAGTTGCCCCACCCAGATTAACCTTAAAGAAAGCACTTGATGACCATGTGTGAGAAGTGTGGTTAGCTGACTGCTTCCAACAGTCTGCCCTGGCTGGTGCTTTCTCCAGGTAGATACAGGCTGCTCAGAGGCCTGCAGTGTGACCAAGCAGATCCCTGAACCAGGGCCTGGTCACTTCTACAATGCAATCTGCCCTGAGTTCTTTGTTGGGCTAGCAGGATGGCCAGGTCTACATTGCCATCTGATGGCTTCCCTGGCCCAGTCAGTCTCTTTTCCTCCATGGACACTAACGTGTTAAATCCCAGATGACTCTTCCCCAGATTCATCTTGGGAAACTCCAAGAACTTTAGGAGTCAAGTTTAGCCCAAAACATGGACCTCTCTCTTTCATTCCTATTTGACTTTGATTTCCCAGCCACATGCCCAAACTTCTGGGGACTTATTTCATACCCTCAGAGTGGGGTCTTTTAATGCCCTCTCTCTTAATTTGAGGTGCAGGTGGGTAGCACTTGCACGGTGGAACTCTCCAATCAGTCTCCTTGAGGACTCTCTTAGTGGGCTCAGGGTAGGTGATGGCAGCCTGTATCCTTCTCGTTTTGGAAATAAGGGGGCGTTGAGACACAGCAGGGCTCTCTCTCAGGGAAGCCTAGACAAAATCTGCCTTTGTAATGTGTCTTGGCCAAAGCTTCGATTTTAATATCCTAATGCGAGTAAGCATAGTCTACAAACTATCACTACATTAGTAGAAATAATAATACATATAATCTAAGCATGATGAATACTACCTTCCAAACAATAACCAATTTAGGAGGGAATTCTTCCCATTGTCCAAACTGTCTGACGTCTCTATTATATGGGAGAAAATGATTTATTGACATAGATAGAGGACTTTAACTACGGGAACTAGAACACAGTATATAGAGATGCAAAGCTATGCTCCAGTCTCACATCCATGCGATTACGTAGTTGGATTTATCGACAATAGGTAGTAGGGATCAACCATAAACAAAATAGAAATCAGGCATTTACTTTGAATTTGCTTAATGTTCACCGAGTACCTATGTACCCATTAATCGAACTGCAAATTTATCGAGTTAAATCTGAATTGAAGACAACTTCTTCCTCCTACAAGTTTCTAACCTGCCTCTGTGAAATATAAAAATGTTTGACTTGAGCATATTTCTGTTAAGTTTATTTCAACAGAGGTTATTTATATTTAAAACTGAAAGTAGTAGTTCCTCACATGTTTACCCAAATGTCCCTTTATGACACTACCTTTCATTTTTCCAGAGGGAAGAGACTGTTCGGTTCACTTTTGTGCCCTAGCATCTTACTTAACTCAGGCACAGATTTGAAAGAATAAATTAACTCATTTCAAAGCATGGTTTTTAAAACACTGTATAGAACAATTGTCTTACTCATTTTCCTGTCACCAGGAAACAATACCTGACACCCGCAACTGCAGTAGGAGAGGTTTATCTGGGCTCACTGTATCTGTCTGTAGTCTGCGGGCCCCACCGTAGAAACAGGATGGCAGAATGGCACGGCAGAAAAAAGCTGCTTACCTCATGGTGGCCAGAAAGCAGAGCGAAAAGGAAGGAGCCAGAGACAAGAATAAACCCTGCGAGCTCACGCCCCTAGTGACCGTCCTCCAACCAGGGCCCATTCAGCTACTGAACTCATCAATGGATGAGTCCACGAATGAGCACAGCAGCCCCATGACTCAGTCATCACCCACACATGTAAGGTTTCTAAGGGACATATTAGATGCAAACCACAACAACAAGGTACATGATACTCATATGTTGTGCAAGTTCTGTCTCCCCCGTAGAACTCAGTCAATGCAAAACTTGTGTAATTCATACGAACCCTGATGACCAATAACACTTTTGCTGGTTACTAGCCAAAGCTATAGTGCCACATGAATGTTATAAACAAAGTATACGTATAGCCATCCAGTTTTGATGTTCTGCACTTCTTTAATGAATAAAAAGAAAATCTGCAGGTTGTTCTATTGAATATTTTGTGCATACACCTTGAAAATAGTATCATGTATCATATTATTTCAAATATTTACAAAACCAATATATGCATGAAATCCATGAAATGATGAGACAGTACCAAATACACATAAAACAATTAGCGTCTAACAGTGACAGTGTCAGTCTTTGAATTGACCTTCAGCCTCCTCATGCACCTGAGTGAATGACCCCTGGGGACATCCAGAGCAGCGGATTCCTCCTCTTCTTTCCAGGGTGCCATCTGTCTTTTGTCTTCAATAAATAATATTCAGTTTTTTTCAGAGAAAAATCAAGACTAGGGTTTAATTCTCCCAGGACAAGTATACTGCACGTTAGCTATTAAAATTTTCAAAAGTAAAAACTATTCCCTGTTCTGCTTCAGTGGAGCCATACAAAGGGGCAAAAATACTCTTTCAATATTGTGGCAAAATATTTTATTAAGAACTAATATGCTGCTGAGTCTTAACAACCACTCTTCAGACCATGTTCAAATCCCCAAAGGAGAGGTCAAAGCTAGAGGCAAGGCTCAAGTGCCCCAACTGAGGCGCTAGAAGCTATCTATGCAAGACCACCCTGACTCAGAAGGGCCCACCCGGACAGCACAGTGGGAGGGGCCTCAGAACACAGCTTTACCAGGATTTCAAAAATGAACTGTGGAACTAATAGTGTCAAATTACTATTGTATAACACTTTTAAATACAAAATTTAAAGACCATTACTGAATTAACAAGTTATTTTCAGAAAACAAATAATGACTAAAAAGTAATATTAAAATTTTCCTATCTTTGAACAGTGCCCTAAGCACCAGTGTTTTGTCAGAGTATAACACATACCACTGCCCAGGACTTAGCCATGCTGAGTGTGGTTTGTACTCCTGTAATTCCAGCACTCTGGGAGGCTGAGGCTCAAGGATCTTAAATTTAGCCCAGCCCAGGCAACTTAATGATTTAGGGAGACCCTGTGTCAAAAAATTAAAAGGCCTGGGGGGGATACAGCTCAATACAAAGGCCATGGTTTCAATCCCCAACACCTCAGTACCACAAACATAGTAAAACAAAACAAAACAACAACAAAAAAAACTAAAATAGAGTTTTGACTATAAAATCCATTTAAAAATTCCTTTATACTTGCATAATACTGGCTAAATGTCACATAAGTGGAGTCTATGATGTTGAAAGCTTCCTGTTTCAATTAGTTAAGACAAAATATTAGATATGACAAAGATAGCTTAATGAGAATATTCAAATTATGGTTAAATATCCAAAATAATAAAAATGTATATCAGCCTAGACAATAAACTAAAAGATACCTTAAAAGGAAATGGAAAAGAATTTCTAAAAATCAAAAATCTAATTTAAAAAAATTAAGTGCAAAGTGGACAAAAATAATTGATCACTTGTAGTAACTTTTATTTACTCAAAGGTGAAAATGATAATCGACAACTTCTTAAATATTTTGTGATGACAAAGATATGACATTGACATGTTTTCAAATATGAGACATCTTTTGACTTCAAAGCCCCATTTCTAATGGAAGACAGTATAGTGCTGGGGTTTGGTTAGGTGAGCCAATTATGTTTCTGTGTCCACAGTGTGTGACCAGCACTGATTTTCTCTGTAATGGCTATGTCACCAGGAGGCTATATCCATCCCCAGGAGCTCCGATAGATCTGGAGTAATGTGCTGAAGAAAATCCCACAGCTTTTATGAAAACAGAACAAAACAAAACACAACAACAGTGCGAGAGTAGAGAACTACGGGGAAGGAGCAGAGGGTGTTCAAATACACCTATAACATAGGGCATATCAATTGCAAAGTTAATTTTTAAGGACTAAAATAAATATCTAAATCAAACACCTCATTTTATACATGAAGACACGGAGTCCCAGACAGTTTAAGCTTCATGCGCCATAGAGGCAAGTGTGTGAATCCAAAGCACACGGCTTGGGCCATACAGTTCACATTCTAATATCAGCTCGGTGGCTTATTTGAAATACAACCTTGGGAAAGGCACTTAATTTTCTAAACCTCAATTTCTTCATTTGTTAAATGGAGACAGTATAGTTCTTAATATTTAAAGATTTTATGAGAATGTAACAAGATTACAAAAATGTATAGCACAGAATCTGCTACATAATAAAAACACAGTAAGATGCAGTAATTACTGTCAGACACAATCCAGTTTGAGTCCAAGAGATTTGAGCTGAACAAGGTTCCTGGCTCCAGGCCTCGGCCAACACAGCTCTCTGCCCGTTCCTGCAGGGACCAGGGAGACTGGATTCTTCTAGGGATATGGGAGAAGGAATTTTCTATTTCTGTGGGGCCACCAGCACTAACAACAGAGGCTGTCAGGAACTGTGCCCATTACAAAGGAAAGTAGGAGGTGGGAGACAGGACAGATATAAGAAAGGAAAGAAAATAGATGGCGAGAGGCAACAGACAAAGGATGGCAGGAAGAGGGAGAAAGTAAACAAAGACAAATAGACAAGAGGCAGAAGAAGACTAAAGAATGAGACAGGAAAAATGAGACGATGAACCAAAAGGTAAAAAGACATGATTTCAGAGAAGGAGGAAGACAAAGACAGAGAAACAGAGATGAAAACAATGAGATAAAGACAAAAGGGTCACAAAAAGTAGCGGGAGGAGGTGAGGAGACAGACAGGGGCGGGGGATTTTATTTTCTGGCACCCTTTCCAAACTAACAAATGAGCATGGAACTGGGTCCATGCTTGTGATTTTCAGTTCTGTGAGATAAGTGGTCAGATTCGTTATAGTGAATTTAAGCAGCTATTATGAACCAGGTAACATGCTGGATGCTCAACCAAAAGAATAACAATAAAATAGTAATGGCACATAAATATTGACAATTTCTATGCATCTAGTGTTGTTACATGCCTTGATTAATTTAATCCTCACCCCAAGTATATTGTCACATTTATTTGTATAGATAAAATAAACATTCAGGGAGACTGATGAGCTGTCCTAGAACCCCATTCATTTTAATGACCAGCTACTGGTAATTACCTGCAGAGATTGTTACCCTGCCTCTTTTTTTTTTATTTTTTTATTTTTATTTTAAACCAAGAACATGTATTGGTACATTTTACATACAATGGTCACATTCATCACATTTATTTTGTACCTATACGCGATGCATCTTGGTTGTTACCCTGCCTCTTAACTCTATTCTCCTTGCAAAAAGTTGTTTAGTGTTTGGATATTTCTAGATACCAAATGAAAAAGCAGATCCTTATCTGTCAAAGAGTCATTACAAGATTTGTTACACTATTTGTTAAGATGAAAGCCAAAGCAAAGTTTCTTGATGCCAGGACCCTGCTCCTTCGCCACGATTTAGGAAGTGCCTGGAGTTAGAGAACTAGAAAGGCTGTACGGACCATGACTGGGACACAGCGTTCCTCAGTGTTCCTGGGGGCTGCGACACCCCAGTGACGAGGGTCATGAACGTAGCAAAGCAGGGCCCTGAGCAACCCACCACCCATTATTTTAAATTACATTTACCTACACGTGTATGTGTTTGCACACACTGTCCTTGGAAAAAAAAGTATTTTTTTTAATCTCAGATTTTAAAACAAATGTTAACTAGCTAGCCAGCATTTTATGAACTGTGAAAGATAACAGAGCAAAATGTCATAAGTATTTTAATCCACGTTATTTCTTAGTTCACATTTAAATAGATTAATCGGCTAAACCTTCAGAAACAGTAAAATTTTAGTGTAATTTTTATAAAATGCCTTAATTTTTAAAATACAACTTAATATAAAATGCTCCCCAAAATGATATTGAATTTTAAGGGCAGCAAATCTCCATTTTCAGAGAATTGGCTCGAGACCTTATAAGAATGTAAATTGGCAAATTAAGCTCAGAAATTACAAGGCATAAATCCATTGACATCAATAAAATATACCACTGCTATTTACAGGTCCCACATGACAGTCTATAACAACTTTTGCTGGTACAAAGCAATGAATTCTACTGAAGGAAATCCTGCTTACCGGAGTTTTCAGCAGGCAGTCAATTTATTTACTATATGATTATCTTCTGTACTGAAATAAATGTAATATATATTTCAATCACTTCATTATTCACAGTTTGTTATTTTTCCAAATTAAATGTGATGTTCATCAAAATGTTGGGCTAGTAATTATGAGGAGAGACGACGGACAAACAGTAATTTCCAGCTATGGATTAATAGGAAATTTCTAACAAATCCATACATACCCGTGCAGAAATTCCAGGGAAAGAAAAGCTAAGCTGCAGAAGTCAGAAATGTCAGGAGGAAAGGGGAGACAAATAACGTGCTTTGGTAGGAGGCAAGAAGGCCTTCCAGACCACTTCATTTCTCTTCTTCATTATCCTAGTCCTCAATCCCCAGCAACTCCTATCTCACGAAGAACTACTGGTGCTAATGAAACTGGACTACCCAAGGTTCCTTTTTGGCTCTTGAATCCATCATCACTGTGATAGCTAAATGATCTATGTAAGTATAGGCCAGATAATGTTTGCTATAGATATTCTGGCCCCTCACCCCTTCAAACCCATGTCACACCACGTGAGGTTCGGGGAGGAGCTTAGCTCACCAGCACAGAGAAGTCACCGAGCAGAATTAGCACCCATGTAAATGAGACCCCAGAGAGTCTCCTTGCCCTCCGCCACATGAAAACACAACAAGAAAACAGCTGCCTACAGACCAGAAGGGGGCTCTCACCAAAATGCTATCAGCAGGTACCTTGGTCTTGGATTTCCTACCACCAGAGTGCAAGAAACCAAGTCTGTGGTTTATTACCCAATCATTTTATAGTACTTTGTTATAGCAGCCTGAAAAGACTAAGATGATAACACTTTTTTTTTTCGACTTCTTTCATTAAAAGAGAATGTTTCGATCTGACCGAGGCCCCCTGATTTGGCTGCTGCCGGCTCTAGCTTGCCCGAGTCCACCCTGGTCCTTGCTTCCTTTCCTCCAGCCACATTGGCCGTCACCCCTAACCCAGGAGCAGGCACCGTGCCTCTCACATGTTGTGTCTCTGGCCCAGGACACTTCTTTTGCTGGATTTTTCACAAACCCAGGTCCCAATTTAAGTGTTACTTCCTTACAAAATATTTCACTGATCCCTAAATCAGATGCAAATTAGGTCTCTTCGGTTATTCTCTCCCAAATGCTGGGATCATAAGCCCAGGAAAATGCCAACAACACTAAATCCACAAAGGGCCCTAATATGACACTAGAATTAAGTGATATATGGTAGAGAAAGTGTGTATTTATCAAATTTGTACTCCAGGGAAGAGCCCTTTGTATTATTTTCCACTGCATAACCTGCTCCAGGCCATAAATAAATCATTCATCAAATATTTGTCAAATCAATGAATGTCGAGTAAAACTAGACTCAGCCCCAGGGCTGCCGCTCTTACTTTTGATCTTGTGTAACTCTGAAGAACAGATAACCTATTTGTAAACACAGAATTAAAATAATAGCTGTCCAGCCTCTTTCATGATGATTTGCAAAGGATTAAATGAGATTATAAATGTGAAATTGCTTAATCCTGCAAAGTATATCTGAATATTTGTCAACATCATTAATCTATTCAGTTAATTCCTATGGAGGCTTCTTATGTTTCTTTTTGCAAACAAGATAGGAGCTGGGTTTGGAAGAACTCTGTGCTCAATATCAATTATATGTGGAATTGTTTTGTTACCAACTTACATTTATATATAATAATTTAAAAAGCAGCATTAGGGGCCCATTGATTTGCTTATCTCAAATTGCAGATTCTTGCTGAACACTGCTGCAGTGTTGTGTTTAACTTTTTAATCATTCTCTATCTATGGTTACAATTACCTTCTAACCTCACAAAATTTCTCCAGGCATGTAGAAGAAAATTAGCTATCTATGTTATCAATAAGAATCAGCAAAGGTACATTTTGTAAAATGTAATGTGATTAAGATTATCTTATATTGTGTCCTTAGGATGAGTCAAAACAAGGATTAGATGATTCCATGAGATTACTGCACACTGCAGAGAGCTTTTATGACAGGCTGCACATTATTATTATTTTTACTAAAAATAAGCCTTCAAATCAAAAGCACTTAAGAAACTCTCCTTATATTAACTAAGTAAAGGTTCAATAAACTAGAGTGGCACTATGGAATTCCATACTAGAAGACTTCAGTGAACTCCTGTATTTTGAAAGCTAAAAAATTCATTTGAATTATAGCAATACTGGAAAAGCTGAAAAAAAATCTTAAAGATAGTTTACTTCTAACATGGAAATAATGTAGATCTCCCTGGAGGTGGGGCGTACACTTACACTGGTGCAGACATAGCCTTACATGGGTAAGTGACATTTCTGCCGTCTTTTGCTCATCTTTGCCAAGAAAAGATGATGATAGTGTTGGGCTGTTAAACAGGAAGTGGATGTAGTACCTGGAAGATGCGTCTATACCGACTTCATATGTTAAATGAAATAGACTGTTCAAAATCATCTAGAGTTGTTACCAATTCCTAGTATTAAGAAAATATGATGGGGCAGTTCACGTTGAAACTTTTTCTTGTTAAGATTCCTTTTCCTTTCAAAGAGCTACTTTGAAATTAAAAATGATTTTGCTGTGTTATAAATAACTTGTTCTGCAATGCTATGTTGCTACAGAACAAGTGTGTACTCCTAGGCAGGCTAACCTTCCCAGTTCATGTATTCATTATTACCATGCTGACCAAAGAAAGAGAATAAGGTGGAGAGTACTAGAGGGAAAACCTGCGTGTTCATTTCTCCAACACTGTTCTCAGGGCTTTCTTGAACACCCAGTAATGATTTTAGATTTCCGCATCCTTTATTAGCTGCCTACATACAGATTACTGCGAGTTTGCAAATCTGAAGGCATAAGGCACAGAAAGTATCCTCCATTTAACTTTATTGGGATCTCCCTCTTTACATGACAAGCACATTGGTTTTAAGCACATCTGATGACTTTCTTCTTAACGCTTTTGTTCTTTTTTTGCATTTCCTATTATTTTTCACATATCCTCTTATTGCAGCATGCTTACATTTACAACACCTATTATCAGACAAACTGAGAAACACCTCCAGAGAAGTAAAATTACAGCAGAATCTGAATCAAAACCTAGGTTATGGCCCCTTCTGATTTGTGTAATTTGTAGAGAAGAAAGGAATACTGAGCAAAATTTTACCATTGACTAGTTCCTTATGATTCAGTCAATTAACATTCATAGCACCTAAAACCTGTTTGCATTCTGCAAACGGTAGAGAAAATGAAAATTTTAAACCAAAACTCGTTTACTACATACTCCTCTGTACAGATTATCCCATTTCTGAAGAAGTATTCTATAAAAATCACTCTGATCTGAAACTTTCTAGAAAGTATTTTGAAAATTTTCACCAATTTTGAAAGATCTTCTTTTGGAATATCCACTCTAGCCATTTCTTATGGTTCACAGTCTATCTCAAGTTTACAAGATCATCATGATCAAACTTACACTCTCACCAAAAGCAACAACTATATGGCATATTTTTAGATTTTGAATTTCAACTGAATTAAATTCCACATTTTACTAGAAGTTTCACAGAATCTTTTCATAAAACTGAAGACACAAAAGGCATGAAGGAAAATAACTGCTTGGTGTTTACATCCAATGTAATACTGTTACTATTAAGGTTGAAATATATCCAAAGTAGTGTGTGGGTTTAGGAGGCAGTGTTTAAATAATGTGATTTCATGGAAGGCTTCTTTGAACAAATGATCACAGCTGCACATAAAATGATTAAATTCTATGCTGAGAACATACCATTCATTAAATTTATTACTTTACTCTCCACTAAAAATACATTTTGAAAAAGCAAATGATAAGTTTAAGTTGATGGAAAAGGGTGAGAAAGGGTCAGATATCATTCACAGAGAGAAAAATCTAGTTGAATTGATACTGCTCTCAGAGACTTTCTTACTTTTTCGATCTTTGCTAGGATCAAATGTAAGCACATACATCACTGACTACTATCTGGCATATATTTTTAAGGATGGCATTAATAGCAGTGATGCAAACAAAATTTTATGGGTAGATACCAAAAGTTTCTTAGCAAAATACTCAGTCATACCTATTTATTAAGACTGTAAGGATAATGCTAATAGAATAGTAATATAAATATATTATACAGTGATGTGGTACAAAAACGTGGAAGTCAAAATTTAATAACAGGCTTCGTAAACTCAAATTACTGAGACTAACAAGCTAGAATAGGTGAACATAGGTATTTGCTGCTTTTGCGGGTATATAATTAAAATCTTTTCTATATTAATGCTATAAATCAAATTGTCAAATACATGCAGACTTCTCTGAGGCATATTTTAAAAGACAGCTAGTCTTTCAAAGGGTAGAAGAAAATTAATCTACATTTCCAGAAAATGATGTCATTCATCTACACAAATAAAGAGTAATACAGTAATTACTCCTGTATTTTAGTGTATCTATATTAAAATATGGATTTATTTCTAATGGCAATATATTGACAAGATAGTGGGTAAACAATAGACACAAATACCATCTTCTTTCTAATTTTATTACAACTCCAATAATTAGAAAAGTCCTGACAACACTGAAAGCTGTTTTGAAAATATGACAGACTTGCTCCTTTCTCATGTTCTACATATTTATCATACATATGAATTTATGTAATCTTTATCTTTTTCTGATAAGGAAAACTACAATGGGTAAGACAAATGAAGCAGAAAAAAGTATTAAAGTTTATTTCAGTTTTAGCAAAATTTGACAGAATAACTTTTTGTGGTATTTGTGAGTGCATATGTGTGTGTATGGTATGTGTGTATTGGTGCATGTGTGAAGAAAAAAACACATCGTGCTAGAATTCTGGGTAAACAAATAAAAGATCCATTACCATGGAAACTGACAGGAAAAGCAATTCTGTGTGTGTGTGTGTGTCTGTGTGAGTGCGTGCACACCCATGTGCGTATTCTTTCCCCATATTAAGCAGAATATGAAGAAGAAATCGGGTTGCACTGATGTAGATAAAACAAGAGTTCAGTGAAAAATATTAGTAATTTTTAAATCCCTTTCATATGGCCAGTTAGGTATTATTATTATCCATATTATTTATGGTGGTAGGAAGGGCAGCAAAACCACCACAATTTTAGGTATAGAAATCAACAGTTTCTTAGTACAATATTAACTATGACCCCTTAAGTAAGACTATGTAGATAATGTCAGTATCTGCTTATTGGGGTTCTGAATCAAGAGTCTTGTAACTAAACTCACCACCTTATGTATATAATAGAAAATGTGGGAGAAAATGCTACATATATATTGGCAATATAATAACAAATAAACACAGGCCCAATTAAAATCAAAGTGGATCAGAGATCTAAACATTAAAACAAAAACACTAAATCTACTGGAAGATGGAATAGGAAGAACTCTTGAAGACATAGGGATAGGAAAAATACTTTATGAACAAAACTCAGACTGCATGGGAAACAACACAAAGGATCAGTGCTTGGGACCACATGCTATTAAAATGCTTTTGCATAGCAAAAGAAATCACCAATACAGTAGGGCAAAAATCCACTGACGGGGAAAAAAATTTTTGCCAAACATATCTTAGACAAAGGTATAACATCTAGAATATATAAAGAACTCAAAAAAATCAGACCCCCCCCAAATTTAAAGACACAATCCAAAAATGGGCATCTGAAATGAATAAACATCTCTCAGGTGAAGAAATAAAAACGGCAAATAAATATATGAAGAAGTGTTTAACGTCACTTGTCACTCAAGAGGTGCAAATCAAAACAACGTTAAGATTCCATCTCACTCCAGAAAGAACAGCTATTATCAGGAAATCAACCAATAACAAATGCTGGCGGGGCTGTAGGAAAAAAGGAACCCTTCTCCTCTATTGGTGGGAACGTAGGCTGGTCCAACCATTGTGGAAATCAGTATGGAGATTACTCAAAAAACTACAACTAGTGGTTTGACCCAGCTATTCCTCTGCTTGGTATCTTCCCAGAAAAATTAAAAACATCATTCCACAGCAATATATGTACAATCATGTTCATAGCAACACAGTTTGTAACAGCTAAGTCTTGGAAACAACCCAAATGCCCAGCAACTAAGGAATGGCTAAAGAAAATGTGGTTTTTCTACACAGTGGAGTATTACTCGGTCATAAAAAAGGATAAAGTTGAGACATTTATAGGTAAATGGATGTACCTTGAGAACATACTCTTAAGTGAAATAGATTAGTCATATATGAGTACGTATCAAATTGTTCCTCTGATATGAGACACCATAAGTGTAAATAAGGACAAAAAGGTATAATAGATCCTATGTAAAAGAAGGATAATATATTCAATAGGGAGGAGTATAAGAAAGAGAGGAGGGGGTAAAGAAGGAAAGGAAAAAGAAAAGAAAGGGAAAAAATGGAAACATGGAAATAAAGCTACTGTAAATAGAGAAGGGGGAAGGAAGGGCTGGGGAAGAAGGGGGGAGCCAAGATACATCATGTCCAGGTACAAATTAACTATGATGAACATGATGACGATGCATACGATGTACCAATATGTGTTCTTGGTAAATAAAATTAAATTAAAAAAAAATAACAGGCCCCACTCACAAGTTTTATGACCTCAGCAGGTAGAAGCTTTCATTCATTACTTGTAAGGCAAATATACATATTTGCTACCCAAAATACTGGAGATACACTGCAAAAAACACACCTCATTTTCTTCACAGCACATATAATAGGTGTGAAAAAAATTTAATAAGTGGAAATACTATGGGATGAGGGGAATCAGAGATAGAATATGCCCTGGAGAGTAGTAATACCTAAATAGCAATATCAACAAGATTATTAAATTACTAATATTTTTATTTTTAATTGAACTCCTATTTTAACTCCATCAATGCAACCTGATCTTTTCTCCATATTCTGCTTAATATGGGGAAAGAATACACACACACACACACCCACACACACACACTCTCACACACACACACACGGACAAATATGAGCATAGACTTGAAGCCTCTGGAAGGACTGAGAAGGGAGCAGGGTAAGGAGATGAGGTGGAAATAGGCTTCTCGGGGTAACGACACAAATACTTCATTAGACAAAAAGTCACTGCTTCAGTAAAAGTCTTCAGATGTAACATAAACATCTGCTTTGGTGACGGGGTGCAGGTTCTGACGCTTTATCTGTATGTCTTCCTCCCCAGAATGTCTGACTCTGTATGTCTGGGAAGATCCATCTTAATATGTATCTCGAAAAACTCAGATAAAATTACAATGGTCCTGGAGGGGTAAAGATGGCCGAGGGCAGCATGAAAAGTCATGGGGAAGTGTAAATGGCGGGTGTGGGCTCTACAAAGCACAGCCCAGGCTGGCCATAAGTTCCAGCTCTAAAAGGCCCTGGAGGGAGCCTGTGCACTGCACAGGTGGATGAGGCTCTGCCACCATGGACACCCTGGAGGAGAACGTGGCGCTGTCCTCCTCTGCCTCTGATGCAGAATTTGATGCTGTGGTTGGATATTTACAGGACATTATCATGGATGGTGAGTTTCACTTATTACAGAAAAATTTCATGGACAAGTACTACCAGGAGTCTGAAGACCTAGGGGAGAGTAAACTCATGTTCATACCCATTTTAAAGAGTATATTTCTCTAGCAGATAAGAGATTGTGGAGCAGCTGCTGGCGGGATCTTGGGATTCAACATAGCGGCTTTCACAGCACCATAAAGACGAAGTGGCTGGTGACATCTTCGACACATTGCTCACATTTTCAGATTTTCTGGCTTTTAAAGAAATGTTTCTGGACCACAGAGCAGAAAAAGAAGGCCAGGGACTGGATTTAAGCAGGGACTTAGTGGTGACATCATTTCGCAAATCACCAGCTTCCCAGAACAATCTGCAGCACTATGTAAGGAATGGGACCATTCTAGATGTCACCAGCCCAACAGGCTCAGAGAAACTTCAGCTGAGGACAACCAAAGAGTGTACCTTGGGAAGACTGACTGTTCTGCAGCCCTTCATTCAGGTTAAGCCCCCACGGGTCAAAAACACAACCTCACCCTCCCGGCCCCGTTTCTCTGGAAGCACCCGTTCGTATTCAGTAATCCTGGCGCTACTCCCTTGCTATCATCTCGCCCAGGCGCTTCGGGGTCCAGCTACTTGGCAGCAGGGCCACCAGCCATTCCGCATGGTTCCCCACCATGTGCATAAAGATGTGGCTCTCAACAGTCTCCTAAACATTAGTTTCAAGAGCATATTTTTACGGATGAACACTCAGTTTCATCTAGTGGGTAGGACCTTGGAACGTCCACGATTACCCACTTAAAGACTGAAGTAGTATATGCTGTGTGCTCTTTAGTGGTCAGTGCTGTGAAAGCAAAACTGCTGGTGCGCCTGTCGTACTGGCGTCAGTGAATGGATGGATGTGTGTGCTGGAAATAGAGTGAAGCGACCCTAGTCTCATGGTAGACTGAAGCTGCCCTGCTCTCCTAGGAGACTAAACCTCTCTTGCTCTTAGTAGACTAAAACTATCCTTCTATTGTAGCATGTTAAGTGTGTTGCTGCACATTTACTTAACAGCCTCTCTGTATAAGCCACTTAGTTGGGTTTCTGTTGGAGAAGCTAGAGACTCTGCAATTTCTTCTCCCTTTCCAAACCTCTCCTGCCAAGACAGCGCTTCTCTGTCCAGCTCAGCATGAGTGGGGCAGTGGACACTCTACTGGTCACCTGTCAGCTCTGACTCATTACCAACCTGGAAACACATCTGTTGCATCTCTAAAAGAAGAAAAAAACAGTTTAATCCCAAATATCTAGCTTTGATTTCATTTTTAGAGCAAAAATAAAGATCTATACTAATTTTCATGTTACTTGGCTATACTGGTTTTAAAGGATAAGCTATAAGTTATGTGGTTTTCTGTATTAATGTGTTGCTTACTTTTGAATTATGAGTAAAATTCGAGGTGTTTTGCAAGAAAAAACAAAAACCCAAAAGATATTCTACCAGGGAAAGACAACTGTTACTCTATGAGGTCAGACTGCGTAAGGACCGGTAAGACAGTACCCAGGGGATTAATTAGTTGGAAAATGTAATACTCTAGGTATAAAAGAATAAAGACTTGAACTAAGACATAGGAGAACCACCTGAGGAGACATGGATAGAGACGAAGTGATGGAATCAGGAGACATTAAGAGATGAGATTGAACAGATGGATAATTACAGACGACGAATGAGGAGCAGGAGGCAAAGGACGACTAGCCAGGTTTCTCAGCTGAACGACTGGGTAGTTGATTTTGCCAGTCACAGAGGTAGAGCACGCATAAGACAGAAGAAACAGAATGGAAAAAAAAAGAGTTGTTTTGGAATATATAGAATTTCAGGATTTCAAGAAAAATGTCTTTTTGGGGAAATCTCAGTCCGTCTTCCTTTTGAACAATATTTACATTTACTTATTACTTCCTTTAGACAAGTTAAATGCTAACATGCTGAAGCAATTTTTGAAAACACCCTATTTCATCCAGTTGCTTTAGAATACATATTAAGGCCTAATAATATTGCCATGTTGATGATAATTATAAGTGTAATTTTTCTTCAACAAATAGAAAATAGTTATTTAAATATGACTATAACACATTTTAGGAAAATTTTCTGTAAGATGCATAGGATGGACCCATAAAATATCAACAAGGCTGGCCAATGGTTAAGGTATCAAACCATTTGATAAGTAATAAAACCCCAAGAAATCTCTTTGACCTAATACAGTGATCAAAAATTCCTCATAGTGAGAAAACACTAAGCTATGAAAGAACAGACAAAGGATAAAGGATAGGTAAAATGAGAAGCAGAGGAGTGCAAAAGTACGTATCGTCTCAATTACCAGGCTCATTTCAGAGTTCATTGTTAAGTATGTTAAGTAGTTAGAGATGTATGGGTGTTTTTTAACTTAAGCAACAACATCTCTGATACTTGTTAAAACTACAGATGTCTATCTGGGTAAGAGATGCAGTGATTTATTTGACAAACGAGTACTTACTGTGCTTCCACTAAATTAATAATAATTTTTTTTAAATAAAACAACGAAATTGTAGTCTCCCTTTAAACAGAAAAAACAAAATAGTTGAAGTATGAGAGGTCTTTCTCGCAGGTGTCCTCAGCGATCTACTTTGATTCTTTTCAAAGCATTTCTCTCCCAACATCGCCACGCTACGCCCACTCGTCTGAGACCTCTGAGTCAGCTGCGAGGAAACAGCAGTAACCACACAGGAAGCCCTTGTCCTTTAACCTCTTGATCACAAGAGTAAGCTTCCTTGTTCAGAGTTTTCAAGAAGGTTATGGGTTAGTTTCTCATCTTCTAGAGATATTATAAAAGCAAGTGAAAATAGCCCTTTTGTTACTTTCTAGAGTTCTTATGTTAAATCCACTTAATATCACTGCTTAGTATCTTCACAAAGGATTATTTAAATGCATTTAAAAGCTGTGTTTTAGAAAGTATTCTACAACAAAAGATTGATTGTAGAACATTTAAAAATTTTACTGGACCATGTTAGCTTTTAGCTTATCTAGAGGAAGTAATAAGTAAGTAAATGTAAACACAGTTCATGAGGAAGGAAGATGGAGAGAGATTTCCACAAAAAGAGAAGTTTTGAGAGCCTGTTAAACTTCTTTATTAGCAAAAATAGCATAGTAAAGGTTTCTCAAGAGATCAGTTTGTCTAAGTAACTTTTTCTTTTTTATTACTTTCCACCACCATCAGGGTGCCAAAGTTTCCCCCTCTAGTTCCTGCAGAATGTTAAAGATCTACTGGGGAAGCTTAATAACATTAATGACTAGAGAAAGCCTGGGACAGTGGAGAGACTAGCTTGTTAGAGGACCTCAAGTTTAGAACAGAGAAAAAACAGCAAGATGCTAACCACTCTGCAGCTGATAAACTCCAGAATATCTGGAGACAGGCAACATTGTAAACACTAACTTCACACCTTCAGACCTGTATGCCTGCATAGTACAATTACAAAACACACAAGAGAAGAATCTGCCAACTCTGTCCTTTTCCTCAAAGAACTTCAAAGCATTAACCACAAACTAAAATGGCTGGGCATGATGGCACACCCCTGTAATGCCAGTACTCAGGAGGCTGAGGGGAAAAAAACTGCCATGATTTCAAGGCCAGCTTGGGCTACATAGTGAGTTCAAGGCCAGCCTAGACTACATAGTAAGACCCTGCCTTGGAAGACAGGAAGGAAGGAAGGAAGGAAGGAAGGAAGGAAGGAAGGAAGGAAGGAAGGAAGGATGGAAGGAGGCAGGGAGGGAGAGAGAGAGAATGAATATGAATGGAGGGAGAGAAAGAGGGTGGGAGGGAAGGAAGAAACTCCTATGAAGTAAAATGTTCATAAATCTGGCTTCTATCAGTGTCTCTACTCCCAACACCATTGCCCTCCTCATCCTTACCTCATAGTTGGATAGCTATTTAGACTCCTAAATGACTCAACTACCGTCAGATCCTCATCAATATTAGCTGCAGGATGCCTATATGGAGATCCGCCGTTCTGATGTATCTCACAGCTATCCTTTCTCTACCAGCACCTCTTCTCCATATCCTCTGCCACCTCCAAAGCCTTTAAGAGATGGTGCCCCCAAACAAAATACAAGCTGAAATTCTAGGTCTAATATATCATTTTTATGTCATGTCTAACAAATACTCAATATAACCTCTATACTTCAGGCATCGTAAGGCCCTTTCTTTCCTTGAATATTATTATTATTATTATCATTATTAACATTCTAAAATGGTAGGCTAACAAAATAATCATCTGTGCCGCATCGCTGTATCTGATCAATATGGACACTGTTTATCTTAAAATTTGTACAGTCGTATTTTAGTTTTACATCTTATCTTCTTTTTAAATGAAATTTCTTAAAGACAGTGATAACATCTTTTACAACTTTCTATTCTTCACAGCAGAGATTATGAAAACAACATCAAGAAAAAATCTTGACAATGCTAAGGACTTCAGAGTAATTATAGAGATTGGATAGCATCTTAGCGAGGAAGTAGAAACAAATATATAACAACAGGGTGTAAGTTGTTCATGCTCATTAAGAGAACAACTGGTTGAGATTTCTTTGTGTTACTTTAAGTGTAGTACAAGGACACATATCTGTGCTTCACCTGGGACATGTTAGACATGCAGACTCTCTAGGTCCACTCCAGACCATCTGAATTCAGAAACCGCACTTTAATAAGATACTCGGGTAATTAAGGGGACATTAACCTTCAAGGGCCACTGAGATCTAGTCTTTTCGGTCAACTGCTTTTTTTTTGGCTACCCAACAATCTACAGCCTAGAGGACCTCTCATTATAGATCCTACCTACACAGGCTTAGATAATATCTTTAAGATTCCTGAGCACTTAAAATATACCCTGTTCCCATATACAGCTAAAAATAAAAATCTTAAAATGTGAAGATTATAAAGTTCTGGTTTTTCCATTAATGATTTCTTTAATGGCTCAACAAATTATTTCACATAATACTGCTGAAGGGTACCTGCTCTCTCTAATGTACCACATCCGTGCTTCATTTGTCTCCTGGATAATTCAATGCTGCATTTAGAAATACAAAATGTTATTACTATGAACTCTAGCAACCAAAATATGTAGCACTAAGTGTCGTTTTCGGAAGCATTTTTAAACACATCACCCAGCCCAGGTCCTCACAGAGCTCGCTCTCTCTGATCATCACACACAGCTGGCTCCTGACACTCTCAGCTCATGGACCTTCGAGAGCCACGTGGTACAGACTCCACAGCCCGACCCTTCGCTCCAGTCTGGCCACACTACAGAATCTGTCCTCTTCCACGCCAGGTTTGCCTCTCTGAGCCTGAACATTCCAGGCACAGACTAAACATTCTTGGCACACATTCCTAAATCCACAACTTTACCCAAATTTACACTGCTTACAAAATACTCTTCCTTGTTCCCGCTGAAAAAACCTTGTCTTCAAGTAGGAGCCAACAATGTGAAGTCCATCCACTACCCTCAGACCCAGGTGCCTAAATGCCCTCCCTTTTTAATTTCAGGACGAACATTTGACACGTTCTGACACGTGATCCCATGGCCTATCTTTTCATGTACAATTTACTCAGTAGATTAAATTTCATATCTTAGGGCTTTGGGATTCCCACTATATTTAGCGATACTTTAAACAGACTATGGGCACAATAAATACTTGTTTTACAGGACAATGAAACTAAAAAGAGCAAACCATTAATGAATGTATTTTACAGACAGGCAGAAATTATTCATGGGATTGTATGTCTGCTAACTTTCCTCTTTCAATTGAATATTTCACAGCGAACACATTTAAAATTTGAAACTGAGAGTACTAGGGTGCTTAGAAGTTTTTCATTATTGCCATACTGTAAATATGAAAATAAAGTTAATAATGATATTTAATCCAAGACCTCACGTATGTTAAGCAAGTACTTTACCAGTGAGCTACACCAAGATCCCCGATAGTAATCGTTTACAAGTATTTTAGCTTGATCCTTCTAGAATTACCCTTAGATATAAAACACAGTAAAAAAAAAAAAACAGGCAATTTCTCAACATCATAAATTTATTAACACTCTGCAATATCTTCAGAATAATAAAGTGAATTTAAATTGAAATTCAGTTATTTTATTGGGTCATATACAACAAATGTATACCAAAGAAGGGACTTAAAGTTACTATTATTTTTACTTGACACTCGTAATATATTTTATTTTTAAAAGAGTGACTTGAAAAAAGCCCAAATGATTTCTTATCTAAACAATGGTAAGTATTTCTTTCCAAACCAAACTTTATAAGATCTCAAGAAACTTTGACATGTTGAATTTAAATCCATGCTTTTTAAAAAGAAGTCATAAATTACATATTGTTAAATGCACATGAATTATGTTTTTAAATAACATTTAAATAATATTCATTTTATCCATCAAGTTATTTCATATAGTGGAATAAATTTACTTAATATAACATAAGAATTTGCTACACCCAAAATGAGTTTGAGATGATAATGACATCAGGAGATGATGAAGATAAATTAAAACATGCATAAATATAATGCAAAAGTGACAAGTCTATGCCAAACCTAGTGCATTATCTTCCAGTCTTATGAAAATTATTTTATCTCCTGAACAATATTTCAGTCATTTATGAATATTCACTTCTAAAATTTTCCTCTTTTACAAGTAAGAAAGTTACTCAGAGCCACATCATCAATCCCCAAATACCACTTTAAAAAACTAGACTGCTTTCAGAACTTCTCATTCCTATCTTCACCCTGAAACCTCATATTTTTTACTCCTTTCTTTTCTTATTCATGCAGATATTATTAACAAATAAAAATAGGACAAACAGGCAAATATTTAGATATAATTTTCAAGTAAATATATACCCATGCTACATGAAATATTAGGAGGATTCTAAAAGATATGCTAGAATTTAACTCATGACATTCAGTGGGTAATTCCCCACAGATGCAGGGCAGAATTAAACGCAGAGCTGTTCAAGGTACATAAGCCAGCTTCATACATTTAGTTTTGCTCACTATAAAAAAATTCAGGTAAAATTAGATCATGAAGCCTCAAATTGTCTAGGAAAAGAACTTTAAAATCTCACTCCTCTTATTCACTGGGATAACTGTTTTGTTCTGTTCTCTTATTTTTTGAAAGTTAAAAATCACACCTTCCTGTTCCACCACTCCCACCTCTGCATCCTGAGCACCTAAACCCGCAGCAGGAGAAGGGCTCAAGCCAGTGAGTCCTGCCCCACCCCAGCCGTGCCCTGGAGGAACTCAGCACTGCCTCTGACCAAGCACACCCCGAGCTAGTGCCACATCCACACCACAAGGTTTAGGGGTAAAACTGTCCTCAAATCAGTTCACCACTGAGGTAGACAATCTGTCAGCCTCCAGTCTGAAAGAGTACTCTAGCAATCGAAAACCCCACAAGAAACTACAATGATCACTCCTTTGAAAGCCTCCTGTCTATCAGAAGGAGACAAAGATGTTAAATATTCTTTCTCCATACCAGCAAATTCCATTACAGCACAGCCTGTATCTCATGAAAAACTCATTACCTGAATGATAATGCTCCCAACCACATTATGGTTTTGATAGCAAGAACCTGAACTGTCATTGATACCCCATCCGGAGTCCTAACAATTTAATTAGCAACGACCCTATCAGCAACATCGAAAACCAGGACAAGTTTCTCACACCAGGCACATCTGATCTGCAGCTGCTGAAGGACAGCTTAGAACAAATCAGTTTGAGTGGGAGAGTCACCTGAGAAGTCCTGATAACACTTACATGCAAATCAACCCAAGGAAACTGGCACTGGACACAGGAAGATTTTTCAAATGGCCAGCAGGAACAGTCATTCAAAAACAAAGAAATGAAAACACTTATAGAGCCATTGGAAACACGGAGATTGAGTTGGATTATGTGATTTAAAATAATAAACCCCAATCCCCTTTGCCATGGCTTTTCTCCCACAAAAGGGAAAGAAAGACTTAAAGGGCATCTGAAGTTCTAACTATTAAAACATTTTTATGTCTCTTTAGGTTCAGTCTTCTTACAATCACAGTGCTCAGAGTAGCTCTTTCCTCTTTGTACGAGGCTTCAGACTGAAAATGACGGAGTATTCTAGGGTCCTGGACAATCAGCCAGCTAGTGGGCCTGCCGTGCCTCCTGGCAAGAGACAAGGCTTTTAAAGACTGGCATCCTCAAGCCAGGCTGCCACATAGGAATCACCTCCTGTGTCTTCCCCACTAACAGCCTGGGCCCGGAAGCACCCATTTCTCTATGAGATAGTTCCTCTATGAGATAGTTCTCTATGAGATGTGTTATCTCTCTATGAGATAACACATTTCTCTATGAGATGGGAGATCACCGGCTCCCACATTCTCTCTTCTTTTCCTGACAGCAGCCCCCACCTACCCCATAAAGCCCATTCCTTTAGTGAGAAATCTTCATAGACTCTGTCCTGAACCCTGTAGCATAAAAGGCAGAAAACTAGCTGATTCTCCCAAGCAGTAATTTTGAGACATGGAAGGAAGCCACTAGACACTGCTTTCATATATAGGCAACAGAATTTTATCTACTGTACTAAAGTCATGATTCAAAAAGAACACAGAATGAGGGCTTCAGGAGTAACTCAGTTGCAAATATAAGCACTGTCCTACATATCAATATCTTAAAAGAAAGTGGCAGAATTTTAAGTAACTGTCTTGTTACACCTTTTTTTCTCTTTTGGTGTACACATGATTATGTCAGAGGATTAAATATTTGAATATTAATTACAACAATATAGACTTTTGTATTCATAATGCAGACATCAAGGAATCTACATTAGCAAGGCCCTGTTCAGAACAAAAATAGCAATTTGTAGAAGCTGCGGTGTCTTTTAAAAATAATGTTTTTTATTTTCATGAAATAATTGCACTCTGTATGTATTGCCAATCCCCTAAATAAAAGCAATAATACATAAATTCTCACAAAATGCTCATGGTGCTATTCTGAAGGAATCTTTCACTGGATCCTGCTGCCAGTCTCAAGGAGGAAATGTCAAAGGTGTGACCAGCTACACCTCCGCCATCTGGTAACTTTCCAATGGCCTACTTAAATGTGAAAGTGGTCAAGAGAAAGTAGAGAAAAGAGAAATCTGAAAACAAAGAGATGATTACAGCAAGACTGTACTTCTACACCTTTTCGAATCATAGTGCTTCTTTCTCTCGAGTATGGATCCAACTTTCTAGGATCCTGGATTCTGGGAGCTGAAGCCCCTGGCCTACTTTTACTTGGCACACATATCAAAAAGAAAGCAAGAAATGTACTACCTTCTACTACAATTCTTAATAACAATTATCAACTTTTATGGTTCTCAGAGAAACACATATAGAGGATATATGATGAAATCTTCACTGGTAAAAGATACAGTATACCTGAATTTAAAACCATGTTAGAAGGATCTTTTAAAATTAATAAGTGCAACAGATTTTTAATAAGCCATAAATTTGTGTTGAAATGAAATTTAAAATCAGACATAATTCTGGCTGGGGATTTAGCTCAGTGGTTAGAGTGCTTGCCTTGCAAGCACAAGGCCTTGAGTTCAATCCCCGGCACCACAAAAAAAAAAAAAAAAAAAAAAGACTAAAATCAGACATAATTCTAATCATTAATTTGTCCATTACTTGACAGTCAATTAAAAACTGCCCTCACTCTACTTCTCTGTTTGAATGTTACCAAATGTGTTATAGTGCATCTTTTCAAGATTTTACACCAAAATCAAAGATGCTTTCTTACTACAAAAAAGAAAAACATACTATATGTTCACCTTTTGAGCAACATAATCATTACAAAAACAATGTCTATCCTTCTACTTATGAATTCTTTTTTAATTTTTATTTTTATTAGTACATGCATAGAATACTCTCAAGTTGCGAAGTAGGTACAGTACATATCTTAATTATTTTTTCATCTCTTTCTTTTCTCCCTCCCCTTCCATCTCTTGATCACCTTCCCTTTTGCAAAAGATCTATCCCTGTTTCCTATTATCTATCTTTAGTTTGCTCTTGAATTTATTTATGCTTTGGGTTTCTCATATAAGAGAAACCATGTGATATTTAAATTTGTGTGTCAGATTTATTTCATTTAGCAATATGGTCTCAAGGTGCATCCATTTTTCTACAAATGAATCAAATCTCTCCTTTATAGCAGAGTAGTAGTCCAATGGGTATTTCTTTACACATTTATCTATTGATGGACATATAGGCCACATTCAAGGTTTAGCTAAGCTATTAAGAGTTGTGCTGCTATAAACATGGGGATGTGTGTCTCACTGTAATATGACGTCTTTAACTCTTTCAGAAAGATTCCTAGCAGTGGCATAATTGGGTTGAATGGAATTTCTAGTTTTAGCTTTTAGAGGACTCTCCATAATGATTTCCATAGTCAATATGATAATCATTTTCATAAAAATACTTTTTACCACTGTTCAAATTTAGCTTTTTCTGAGACATGATGCTGAAATTCAACATAAATTTCTTGGCAAGAGGAGATTTTAGCTCTGTAAATGATGATGGAAATGGGGATGGAATCAGAAAGAGGGACAAGTAGATTTCTAGGCTGCCGTGAGTGTCCTAATTCTCAGATATTGTCACAAAAGTGTCCACTTACTAGATTATTTATGCTGTCATGTATATTGCACAGCTACATTTTTTAAATTAAAATATTATTATGTAGAGTATTTTAATTTTTTAAAGTAATTTTCCAGAGTGATGAGGAAAAACTATTACAACTAGAGTGATACATTTTCAAAAGCAGGAAAGCCTGATGTGTTCAAAAAACACAGAATTCCTGGTGGCTGGAAGGAGCGAGGGAGACAGCAGGCCAAAAGAGACTACACGGAAGGCAGGGTCTGACCATGAGAAAGGCGGGGAGATAAAATTGGGCATTCTCATCATTGCCGGAGGGTGTCCGTGGCCTGGTTCTCTAACATAATCAGTACCTTCCTTAGGTCCTCCAAAAAGGAGGAAGACAGACACCCCAACAGTGCTGTTGCCATTAACTGGCCAAGTCTGTCTGAGATCTCAGTTCTTATTGTAAGGCACACCATCATGACAACGCAGGATGCAAATGTTTTTTGTATTTTGTAACTATCATAGTCCTCTCAGCCTCTTCTAACTGCAAATAAGAAGAACCAATGAGATAACATTATTTTGACTCATAGCATAGTCTTTTTCTTTTTTCTTTTCACTTTTTACTTCATGCTGAGTGCAAATGTACACATGAATTGTATTTATGACGAAGGTACTATCATAAATTAGGGATAAAGGATGGATTAATCAACAAATAGTGTGAGATAACTGGCTAGTCCCATGGGGAAAACAAAAAGAAAAGCTGCATTTCCTCCTTATCCTTCCAACAAAATAAGTTCCAGATGGACCAAGGATTTAAATCTTCTTAAAAGCCTGAAAATCTTTAGAATAAAATGGCATACTGTTTAATCTCATCTTGGAGTAGGAAATTCTTTCTCAGATAGTCAAAAAAAAAAAAAACCTCTCAAAAGACTTAGAGAAGATTAATAACTTTCTACTTAAAAATTCTGCTTGAAAAAAATACAGCGAAGTTAAAAGAAAAACACTGAACAACGAATTGAAAAATAATTTTCCAACATATGGCATACAAAGAACCAATTTTATACTGACCTAAAAATGAGTAAAAAATTCCAAACCACAAAAGAAAAATGGGCAACCAAAAGGAAATATAAATGGATTTCAATTACATGAAAAGATCTTGAGCCTTTTACATATCTTTAATACGATTTAAAACAGTTTGAAATAGACTTGTCATTTTTCACTAAGATTAACAAAATTTTAAAAGATAGATCATAAACAATACTACCCTGAGGCTGGGGATTTAGCTCAGTAGTTAGAGTGCTTGCCTTGCAAACACAAGGACCTGAGTTCGATCCCCAGCACAAAAAAAAAAAAAAAAAAAATACTACCCTGTAGCTGCCATGAAAGGTATTTTCATATTCTTATGCGTGTAAACTGTTGTAACCAAAATATATGAAAATTTAGCAAAATTTATCACTTAGAAAGCATAAACTGATCCAATATTTTGCTTCAACAATTAATTCTATGGGTATATTTAAACATGTATAAAGTAGTAATATTTATTGTAGAAGTACTTTTAAATATCAAAAACCGAAAAGAATCTTAAGGTTCATTATCAGACTAAAGATTACATTTATGGAATTATAGTCAAATGGTGAAATATTGTGCAGTTAAAACCAAATCCTCATGTGTTACATAGAAAAATCTTTAAAATGTGTACTTATAAGTGAACAAAAACAATCAAGTGGTTTTAACAGTGAACATAGTACTCATTTAAGTATACACATGCTAGGATAAGAGTAATACTTCTGAGTATTTTCCTGTGAAATTGCTGTAGATTTAAAAAGTGATTACTTTTAACCATAAAGCCAAGAGGTCTGACATGGCAAGAAGACCTGTCATTGTAGAATTACTTTTGTTTGATTTCCAAATACTATCAGCATAAATACCCTTCTAAAATAAAACCAAACTTGAAAACATCAGATAAATACTGTATAGCATTACTGCTGTAAATTTCTTGTCTGAAGAAAAATGAGAAAAGTAGCAAATATTGGTCATGTATTGCCATGTGTATTTGGTTTTAACAAAGCAAGTGAAGAAAATGAATTGCTTCAATTTTCTTTAACTTGCTCAAAAAAGTTATCCTCAAGAGTGAAACAGAAAATAGTTTTCTTTATAAAATATTTTGAATGATCTGAGAAGTATACTCATTGGCAGACTTCAATCATCAGACATTCCTGCAAAGATGATTCAAGAAGGGGAAGAAACTAACTAACATTTACAGCAAGTATAGCCATGAGCCAGACACAGCACTGGAAATGGATTTGCTCATTAGTTGTAAACATTTTTATATATTCAGGAATTGTGTTTTGCATTAGGAATACAGAAAACAAGTCAAACAGTATCTCTACTTTTATTGGGTTTGATAGGAAAAACATGGAATAAACAAGTAAATGAATAAGTTGTTACAATATCATAAATGTTAAAAAGAAAACAATGCCAATGCTTTTCCAGTGTATGCCTGTGGATATACGTGAATATGTCTTAGGTATGGCAGACTTCAGAACTGCGGTATTTTTGCCATTAAAATAATAAGAAGTTTGCCTGGTTTAGAAAGCCTCTGACTCAAAAACTGTTCTACATGAAACTTATTTGTGATATTTGTTAGGACAGAACTTGACCGTGCATTTTTAAAACAAGTTCTTTCTATCACCTAAGTAAGAAACCAAATCAAGATCTTTAACAAAGGGTCCAGAAGCGTATGTTGGAGGAAGATAGCCTATTCAACAAATGGTGCTGGGAAAACTGTCTTTCTGTTTGTAGAAGAATGAAACTGGACCCATATATCTCACCATATACTAAATTAAAATCAAAATGGATCACAGATCTAAATATTAAAACAGAAATATTAAACCTTCTCAAGACAAAATAGGTAAAACACTTGAAGATATAGGAGTAGGAAAGGACTTTCTATATAGAACCTCAATCATACAGGAAATAGGAACAAGAATCAACAAATGGGATTATATTAGACTAAAGAGCTTCTGTACAGCAAAAGAGTCAATCAGCAGAGGGAAGAGAAAACATATAGAATGGGAAAAAATCTTTGCCACCTACTCCTCAGACAGAGGGCTAATACCTAGAATATACAAAGAACTCAAAAAAATTAAACCATCTAAAATTAATGACCCGCTCAAGAAATGGGCTAGAGAAATGAACACACTTTACAGTGGAAGAAAAACAAATGGCCAACAAATATATGAAAATATGTTCAACATCTTTGGCCATTAGAGAAATGCATATTAAAACAACTCTAAGATTCCATCCTATCCCAGAAAGAATGCAATCATTAGGAAATCATACAATAACAAATGCTGGCGGGGCTGTGGTGAAAAAGGAACCCTCCTACATTGTTGGTGGGAATGCAAACTAGTCTAACCATTATGGAAATCAGTATGGAGATTTCTCAAAAGCTTGAAAGTAGAAGTTCCATATGACCCAGCCATTCCCCTACCGGGTATCATCCCTGAAGAGCTAAAGACATCATACCATGGTGATACTAGCATACCAATGTTTATGGCAGCACAATTCGTAATAGCTAAATTCTGGAAGCAACCTGTATACCCCTCAATAGATAACTGGATAAACAAAATGTGGTATCTACATATGATGGAATACTATTCAGCTATAAAGAGGGATGTTTTAGTTACTTTTCTCTCGTTGTTAGGACAGAATACTCGACACCCAAAGTTAGGGGAAGAAAGGTTTATTAGCTCACAGTCTGCAGAGGTTTCAGTCCACAGTCAGCTGGGTCCGAGGCAGGGAGGCATGGCAGAGGCAGGGTGGACCAGCAGGGCAGACCGGCAGCCCACCGGCAGCAAAGCAAAGTGAGGAAATGCAAGGAATGTATGCAAATAAGCAATGCAAACAAGCAACTAGTTAGCTTCTTCCTGTATCTTTTATCTAGGCTACCTGCCCCCAGGGCGGCCCGCACTCCCACCCCCAATCTCAGTCTCACATCCTTGATCCCAGCAGAACAATGCCAAACCGATCAATGGATCAATTTAGTAATCACACACTCTAGATCCAGCTATCTCTTACCACATGAGGCTTTGGGGGGACAACTAGACACAAACCATAACAAAGGACAAATTAGAGTCATTTATAGGAAAATGGATGGCCCTGGAAAATATGATGTTGAATGAAATAAACCAGACTCGCAAGCTTGAATACTGCATAGTATCCTTCATTTGAGTAAGGCAAAAATACAAACAAAAGAAAACAGTAAATAATGAATACAAAAATACAAGGGGACAGACCTCACCCAATAGGCAGTGGGTCCAGGGGAACAAGAAGAAGGCAAAGGGGGAGGGGAATGGGAATTCGGAGGAATAAAGATATCCTAAAAACGACCTAATAACCCAAGCCCAAACAGTAGCATGTACATTCGTTACCACAGTTAACTTTATGTAGTTGCAACTTAATACTGCATCTATATGGATGTTTACAATGCTTGCTGTTATAAGCACAATATATTAAGGCCTGTAAGTTTGTGTAATGGTCTGTAAGTTTGCATAATTTTGGATAAATTTTAATAAAAATAAAAGAAAAGAAATCCGGCATATTTTTGGAAGGCCAAAATGATTTCTGGCATGAAGTTCTACAAACATGTAAAAATGTTGAAGGATGTTGGAAAAATAAACACCCAAATTTCCAAACAAGTCTGGGGTTCTGAGAGGTAAAAATACAAGCACATGCCATCTAAGTCCTTGTGCACTCTGGTACGACACAGAAATGATATATGAAATAAGTTTCTCAAAAGATCTCATAAACAAGTAATTCCATCAGCTGTGAAGAGATGATAAAGCAAGGGGGCAGCACTGGCTGGATGTATCCATAACAGTATCACTGAAAATGAGTCACCAAGGTGACCTGAGGTAGTAATGTGGACAATTACAAAAAACATTGAATCACAGTGACAACAGTTTTTGTGGCCAGGTACTTTCTAGACACAAAATAAATTAAACAGAAATCACTCTAACAAGGGTATTAATATCTCTTTTTTAAGATAGGAAAACAGTCCTGGGGAAGTTCACTGGCTTATTCAAAATAAGGTAGTTGGCAAATGACAGAACCAGGCTTTAAAATAAGGTCTAACTGTTTCTAAGCCAATGCTATACATCTAGAAGTTGAATGAGAGAAGGAGGTGGGAAGAAGACAGAAAGAGGGAAGCGGAATATTTACGTATGTGCATTACTTTTTGTATTTAAGGTACAGAGATGCTTTGGAGAGGGATCATTCTTAAGACGAAGTATAGCAGATAATAATAACAATGCACGCATTGGAATCAGAATTAATGACTAGACCTAGAATTCTGATTCCAACATGTATTAATTTGCCATAAGTCAGTTACTAAAACTTCCTGAGCTCAAATTTCTCATTTGAAACAGCATATAAAAGTACCCACTTCCTAGAGTTGCAATGAAAATAAGCAACAATATTAACAAAGCATTCAGAACAGTGTTTTGAGTGCCAAACTACTGAGCAGAAGTTTATTTTTCAAAATATCCAAAACATTGAACAAAAGTTTACTATTTTGTCGACTTCAATAATAATACTACTAATTTATTTAGACTTTGAGTTTCCATAGCAAATGGAGACAGATCTTTGACAGATGGGAAGATGGTGTAGCTGGGGTGCGGGGTGGGGGGATCAGCCCTGGCATCACGGGTTTTGGGGTGGCATCATTGGCCAAAAGGAAAACTGTATTGTAACAATTTACTCCATTCAGATATGTTGGAGGGTGGAAAATTGAAGGACTGCCCTGAGCGGCGTGAACTCTAGCTACCTACACCACTGGGGAGAGGGCAAGAAAGAGAAGGAGATGAAAAAAGAAATAAAATGTGTAATGTACGCGTACCAGCTCCTTGCAATGAATGTAATCATTATGCGCTGTAAACATATACTCATAAAGAATTCTAACAAAAATAAGCATGCAGGAGAATTTAAATCAAGTACTAGTGCTTTAGAGTAGTACATTTCTAGGTAATATGATGTGATTGAAGATTTATTAGACAGTTGCCTCAAGTAGACCAGATTATTGCTATTAGAAATGGTTCTTTAAAGCAAAACTTTAAGGCAAATCAGCTATTTAGAAGCCAAATCCACAAAAGGTGACAACACTACAAATGGCTGCCCTAGCCATAAAATGCAGCATGTGTCACTGCTGCAAGAGGACTATAGAACCGGGAAGAGTCCAATTCTTCTGCTCACAGCATTGTCAGTGCTACACATTGAGGTTGCTTTCCTGCTTTATGGGGACACTATAAAAAAATGCCATTTGAAAATCTAAAGACTGTGAAATGTCTTTAGATTTTCTGAGAAATGTCTGAAATGTTCCAGACCTTAGCAAAATCTTCAAATGTTAAAGAACATTGTATTCATAGTTTATTCCAGCATTTTGGTAAATAAAAATATCAATAATTCAATGACGTAATTTCTAAATAAAAAGTTTGTATGACTCAAATGCTACCAAAATAAATATGATATTCTCTAGTTATTCTGTCATGAAGTTTTGTTTTGTTCTCCATAGAAGAGTGTTTTTTACATTTTCTTGGTTAGTATCTACTTATATTACATTAATATAAAAATGATAGGGAGATATTATTTTGTCTGAAAACTATATAGGCTTAATCAAGGAGATCAGTGTGGCAAAGTAATATATTACTGAACACTAGTCAGATTTCAGTTTACCTGTATTGTTGGGATTTAAGCTAGAGAAAGTGTGTGCCTTAGCAAAGGTGTGTATCATGATGAAAGAGAATGACCACAGCTTCAGAGACTCACTTATACAGTGACTGGCTATTTAAACTTCTGAAGGAGTTTTTAGGGAAAAAAATTCAAAGGCGAGCTAAAATACAACTTTATTAAAAGTGTCTTTCTTGGAGCTTGGGGATTTAGCTCAGTGGTAGAGTGCTTGCCTAGCAAGCCCAAGGCCTTGAGTTCAATCTCTAGCACCGCCCCTCTCCCCCCCAAAAAGTGTGTCTTCATTTTTGATTATCTCCAGTGCTTCTTGGACAGAACTGAACAGAGAAACAAAGAAGAGTTTACATTTTAGGATGCTTCCAGCCTTCACCCTACACAGAGCACACACACAATACAGCTGCCTACACAGTTGCAAAACAGCTTCATTTTCTCTCAATCCCCTGTGGACAGCTTTACTTCTTGTATTTTTGAAATATAAAGACCCAAAGTATTTACTTCCCAAGATTCCTACTCAAGATAAGAATCCTCGTGGTCTTCCTTTTCTTCCTATTACCTCTACTTTTTAGCCAGTGATACGTTTCCATGTGCTTTTTAAAGTACCATCATCTCTCACCTAGATTCCTAACAGATTTTCTTATTTTTGTTTTAGATTCCAGTCTTATCTTCAAATTATTTCCTCACCTTACCATTGCAAGCTAGCACTTTTGACTTCTTTAGGCCCTTTTTGTTTTTTCACCCCCTGCCCCCCAAAATTTATTTGATATCCCCTTCCCCAAACCTCTCATCTATGGCTGTCTGAAATGACATTTCCGGGATCATCACTGAATCTGTTCACAGTAACTGCTCCAGAAGGTATGTGCTCAGCGGCATCTTGGAAGGGTGCACACACAAAACCCACTGGTGTTCTTCTCTGGTACTTCAGCAAGCCGTTACAGTATCAGCTTACTGCTTCTCTGTTGCCCATGTTCGCCTGTGAACTTCTGGATCCCTGAGACTTTTTTTTTTCATTTTATTGTCCTTGTACTCTAACCTAGAGAAGGTCTTCAACAAATTGTTACTAAATGAATGAATGAGCAAATGAGCCATGAAATAAAAGGGAAATGAGAACAAGGGGGGAAGAAAGGTGGATAGATACTGTCAATGCAGGGTGCATGTGGAAAAATCACAGCGAGTTCCATTAATAAGTACTAATTGAAAAAAACCTACAAGACAGATGAGAAAATGAGTTTGGGGCACAACATGAAAACTTTATCAGTGACACATTAACAAAAACAACAAAAAAGCATTAGCCTAGTTTTACACACAAACACACGAGCACAAACACACACACATACACACACACATGAGTCATATAACTTGAGTCCTGAATTTTAATGCTTCCAAGCTGCCTGACTTCAAAAATTACTGAATGCCCCTAAATCTATTCCATTTATTATCTCTATTTCTAAATTTAATTGTGGTGCTGGGGATTGAACCCAGGGCCTCAAACATACTAAGTACATGCTTAAACCACTAAGCCATACCACCAGTCCCTAAAATATTTTCAAATCCTACTTTTTAATTCATTTTGAGATTTCTGTTTTTTTTTTTTTTTTTTGTGGTGCCGGGGATCGAACTCAGGCCCTTGTGCTTGCAAGGCAAGCACTCTAATCACTGAGCTAAATCCCCAGCCCACATTTTGAGATTTCTTATTAGACATTTTCATTCTTGCATATTATTATTTTATATTTTTGTTTAAGATTATATTTTCAATTATGCTGTAGTTTTTTTTCACATTAAGGAATTCTATATGTCTATGACATATTAATTCATGAGAAACCTATCTCATCATTTTGAAACATTTTTATACATTAGTAGTATTTCAGACCAGTGGTCAGCAAACCCTGCCTCCCAGGGTGCCCATACGGATAAATAAAGTAAGTAACGTAACCACAGTCATTCATTTTTTGACTATGTTGCTTACATGCCACAAGGGTACGGATGAGTGGCTGTACAGGGAACACATGGCTTCCAAAACTTGAAATACTTACTATCTGTACTTTTGCAGGACAAGTTTGCTGAAATGTGCTTACTAAATCACAAAAATAATTCTATGGAGTAGGTACTACAACTACCTCTATTTTATGTATAATAACTAAGACACCAAGAGGTTAATTTGGGCAACATCACAGCAGCAAGTGGAAGAGCCGGGACGAAGGCGCTCTAGTTTTAAGACGTTATAAATCACCCACTGTCTGGCTAATTAATAAAAGAAACTACCCTGGTTTGAATGTCTGCAAACTTGATCACTCATGAGGCAGTGCTGGGAAGTAGGGGCTAATGGGAGACATCTGGATCCACCCACACCCCTGAGTGGATGGATGTCATTATCTGGGGGTGGGTTCTGTCGCTAAAGGTGAGCTTGGCCACTGCTTGCTCTCTCTCAGCCTCTCTTTGCCTTTCTCCATGAGATGATGTACCACCAAGGCCCTCGCCAGATGCCAGTTCCTTGATTTTGTAGTTCCCAGTCACCAGAACTGTAAGCCAACAGATTTCTAGTCATTATAAATCATCTTGTGTTATTCTGTTGTAGTAGCATAAAAAGACTAAGACAGCAATTAAGAGAGAAAGCTCTTCAGCTTGTATTATTCTGTACCTTTTTACACTCTGGGGTCATCCTTTCCTGGACTACAGCTGTGTGAAGAACAATGCCAAATGTGGAACAGCAGAGAAACAGCCCAAGCTGCGCTTCCTAGAGGGAGAATGGGTCCCTCTGAAGAGGCTGGGACAGAAGTAGAGGTTGGAAGGTTCTTCCCAACTCCCAATCGATAGCATGGCTTTATATACTTCCAGAAAAATCACATTTTCTCTAATCTGGAGTAGAGGTTACATAATTATTACAAAAGAGCAGAACTGTCTCTTGAAGAGTCAGCAGCTCTGACTGGATTAGCCTGATAATCTAATAAAAGTTAATCGACTCACACAAATGACAGTTCTAATAGAATATCATCACATAATATATTCATTCATTCAATGGCATTTAAGTGCCTGGTATGTGCCAGTCTCTCTTCTAAGTGCTAAAGATATAGTAGTGAACAAAACTAATGAGAATTCCTGCTAAGTTATCCTAAGAGTTTGTCATAAACGCCTTAACTAGCTTTAAACTGCATTAAACTATTTTTAAATAGAAGCTTTGCTTTGATTCCAGGGAAAAGTGAAAAATACAGTAAGTGTGTGTTTTTCTTTTTCAAAATAAATATACAAAGAGTAAAATTGTTATTATTTGTGCCATTCCATAGTGAGATTTCTTCCAACAGTTATCACTTTTCATTCTAGCTTTCTATATTGCCATTGCTATTTTTTAAGAAATTTTGCATGTTCTTACAGTGTTAATATTTAATCTTTCCCCTCTTGCCAGAAAGGGCTTTTCGTGTGGAAGTTACAGGCTGCAGGGAAAAGGAAATGTTGACAATGTCTGTCCACCGTGGGAGCGACTCCATAACCAGTGTATTGCCTGTCCAGCGAGGTCGCAGACACACCCAGAGGATACAGTAGGAAAAAATGATGCAGTCAAATGGAAAAGGCAGAACACAAATAGGCTTCCTTGCCTCAAAAATAGACATAGATTTTTGTGATGTGAAACAGCAGAGGCCAACATTGACTATCACCGAACCCAGAAAGGCATATTATTAGAAGATACTAATAGAAGTGGAACTTCTCAGCAATCCTTACCACTACTGGATTCTTTTCAATAATGTTCACAAATGAGTCTGCTTCTGAACAGACATTACCTAAGGTAGGTGGTAGAAAATACTGATGTCTCATAAGTGAATGTTAAAGGTATGAATCTAAGATATCTGGATGCATTTACATACAAAATGGTTCTGGCATTTTACTTATCCAAATGCAAGAGACAATATGTCATTTTATGGAGAATACATTTCTCTCATGGAAGACTACCTGTTGTTTTTTTTTTTTTTTTTTTTTTTTTTTTTTTTTTTGGTGCTGGGGATCGAACTCAGGGCCTTGCACTTGCAAGGCAAGCACTCTAACCACTGAGCTAAATCCCCAACCCCAAGACTACCTGTTTTTAACCTGGAGTCCAAATACCATTTTGAAACAAATATCACTTTAAATTCCTAAAAATGAATTTCATTGCATATCTTAGTTCACTAAAACAAACATATGTAAAGATTATTTCAGCCGTCCAAAACATTTACTGCTTATAAATATCATGGAACAATATAAATATAAAAGGAGGATTTTAAGAATGATCTGAAACAAGCAATCATAACATCTTCAGTTAATAATACATCAAAACTGCTTAAGAGCCACAAATGTTCTAGAAGAGTTAGAAATTTTTCTAATATTCAACACCAATGAAAAGAAGTGACCAAACGGAAGATCATTCCTCCTAAGATATTTATTTTTCCTACTGGTCATTTACTATCCAAAGAAAACTTAGAGTCAACCCACGATGCAAATATGTCATACCTCACATATGACCGAGACTGGAAAAAAATAGCATGACAATCTCTTTTTGAAGGGAATTAAAATCAAAGTACAGGGCAGTACCAAATGTCTAATACCTCTATATGACATTATATTATCCTTGAGAAGTCCTTTCTTGAAACACACAAGTGATTTGGTCTTTTTCTACTACCCTAACTGGGATGGCTGTTTGGTGCTCATATTGTATTATGAGTTCCCTCTAATTTTCCAAATAGCTTTATGGACAACAGTGTTGAGTCTCTGGCACACGGAGAGGAACTTTTACGAACAGACTCATAAACATAATTCTTTCTATCACCATGTTTTAGTCTAGGGTAGTGATGAAATCTTTGCTTTTTGAATCTTTGCTTTTTTCTGTGTTTTAACATTTTAATTTTGTTGCATATCAAGGTTGCATATGGATACTAAACTTTACAAGGAAAGTACTTTACTAATTAAAAACCAAATTTTTAACATTTTAAATAATTATGAAATTAAAAGTATTGCTATGATTTTCATATGATATCAATTTTCCAAGTTTGCTCAATTTGTTTTTAACCAAAGAAAACTCATTAATGATAGAACTTTTTTGAAATACAGAAAACGAGAATAAACTAATCATGAGGGTATTCTTAAACCACTGATTGATTAGCAGTTAAAACATATTCTCAGAAAGGTGTGAATTCTTCACTAGTAATAATCCTTAAGAAATGACGTTTCCGATATTATATACTTTCTGGCTAATTACCAAGCAGACAACTGCATTTGTTTGCTACACTTCAAAATTTTTACTAAAATGCATTAGGATGTTTTGTTTAATATTCAGAAAACTATGTGATCATAACTGAATCTTCACTGATGACTAATGGTTTGGTGATGATTCAAGGGGATAATCAGAATATAGTTACCACTCTACTTCAGGAAGAGCAGTTTGTGCTACATTCATTTCCTGGAAGCTGGATTATGTGCTTCTCTGATACATTCTTCCTCCACACTATAAGCAAACACGAGTCTTAAAATGAAACATGAGCTTAACATTGAACAGCTACACTGAACTGAATTTGTGTGTGCCTTAGCACCTAAAGGCAGTTTTCGCAGGTTTATCATCAGCATCCACCAAACTACTTACTTGGTGAATTAAATCATTCATGGGCCACATCGCAGAAAGATAAAAAGGAAGAGCACTCTTTCTTTAATCTCCTCAGAGATTGAAGAATATTTAAGCTTAATCTGAGTGTAGAAAAAACATGATAGAAAAAATAGAAAAGCTCTTACAATAGAAAATATAATGCAGATGTGCTTCTGGAGGTAGAGAAAATTATAAACTTGATTGATCAAATAATAAGTAATGCACTGCACTGCTTATATTTATAGGCAATATTGAAAAACATGGTTCTAAAATAATGCTAATCAAAAAATAAGTAGACTTAGTCACACAATCTCTGTGAATATAAAGTTTTAAAAACATTACAGTTCAACACAGTATTAAAAAACTTGAACAAGACACTTAAAGTCTAGCAGTTTAATTTTTTCTTTCTAGAAATAGCTGTTAGATTAGTAAATGAAAAAAGAGAGATGAGGAAAAAACACAGATCAAAATGCACAAAGTATGTATACGTTATTATGCTTTTTCACATAGTAGACATATCATACAGTCATTTTCAAAGTATACCATAAAAGTTCAATTTTTCTTTAAAATACAAGCATTAATTCTCTGTAACATGGAAAATGGATGTATATCATTAAACATTTGCCCAAACCCACAGGATGTATAACACCAAGAGTGAACCATACGGTAAATTTCGCATTTTGGATGACTGAATGATTATGTGTCAAGGTAGGCTCATTAATGATCACAAATGTATGTTTCTTGCCGAGGTGCTGATAATGAGGAGGCAATGCATGTATAGAGTGAGGGGAATGTGGGAAATCTCAGATCTTTCTCTCAATTCCACTGTAAATATAAAACTGCTTTAAAAATAACTGTTATTTTTGAAATAGGCAAGCCAGAATCATACTTTAATTGAACCAGTTGTTATAAACTAAGTGGTTTATAGTGCCACTGAGAAGAGTATGTAGTATATAAACCTAGTGAAAGAGTATATAATATATGAGACATATGGAAATTTTAAGCCAATTGTAAATCTCAATTGTGATTTTAAATTTTTAACATATTTTCTCATTAATTTCTGATTTACATTTTTTACTAATAAATCAGTAACAATTTTTCTAGATTGCACACACCTAATGGACAGTTCTCTTACCTTTTAGCTAAATAAATATATAAATAAATTATACATAGCAGTTTTAATTGAGAAGCTAACCATAATTTCAAGCTTAAATTTTGTTATCAAATATACTTAATGTTTTTCCTTTTTCAAATACATTAAAAACACTTTATATGTTATGATAAATTGAGATAATATATAATCACGGTAAAAAAATTCATAAAAGCCTAAGAAAAGAAAGTCCAAACACTCACTACTCAATTGCAAACCCTATCAAAATTATGGATTTATCTTCATCATTATTTGCACATCTAGATACATATGAGATATTGGAAGGTCCTTGACCTTAAGAATCACATGTAATTCACTTTTATATCCCTGAAGAAAATAATACAGTCTCTAAAATGCCACAGACTCTCACTTTTGAAATGCACATTAATTGTAAAGTTATTCAAAACAGTATACATTTATATCTCTTAAAGTATACACATGCATATGTCAAAATAAGTATTTGTGTGTCTCTAACACAAGAAAAATAGTAAGTTATTAAAATTTCGGCATAATTTTCGGTAGCAAAATACTGTATATTAAATAACTTAAAACTCACTAAAATGAGTCTTTTTATTCAGTATTATTATAAATTAAAACTGTTTGGGGATCAAAGACAACCTATTAATACTAGTTAAGATATTGCATCAGAAACAGAACCACAGGAATCTTTCTCAAAAGCAAAATAAAGCACTGAAAACCAACATAATAATTAGAACCCCTCAAGGTAAAGGAATATATAAAAGAAAAGGACATTAATGTTTAATTTATAGTACTGCAAAGTCCTATAGAATTAACACTTTTAGTCTAGAAAGGCAGAATGTTGTGTTTGAAGTGGAAAACAAGGACAACAAAGACTGAGAAAGAAAAAGACTTAGATTGTGTGAAAGTTTTAAATTTTTTTCAGTTCTCTCTTGCTAAAATTCCCATTTAAAACTCCATCTTTTTATTCTCCTGAATTGTTATTTATTTCATTTTTTACTCATTATGCTTACAAATGCCACACTGAGCAATAAAATGACTTGATATTTCCACATATGTCTGTTTAAGAAACTTGTTTTAAATTAAAATTGTAGTCCCAATCATATCATATTAAGTTTTAGAATCAATGGTAACTTGGTATTTTTCAATCTCCATTTCATCGCAAACTAAAAGAATACTTACTTGAAGGAAGTGATTGCCATTGAAATGTGTACAGCTGGTGAAATGCTGTGATTATTTTATTCTTTTAAAATATTTTTAATGAATCATTAACATGTTTTACTTCTTATCTGCCTACATTATCTTTATCTGCCTACATTAAAATTATCTTCCAGATAACTGAAACCTGCTTTGGGTGACATTAGACAAACATACATTCAATTTATTTGACGAACACGCAGTATGTGCACAGAGGGCTACCTTGTCTTAAGCTCCCACAATGGTGAGCAGCAAGGATTCACAAGGGCAGTCAGTCTGAAGTAAGCTATGTACAATAAAGCATGGTCCTTAAAAGTCTGCTTATATTTTATCACTTTGTGCCTCATGAGTAATCAGACATATAACTTATCCTTGAAATACTTTTCTTTGGATTCATTTGTCTTTGGGGTCAGTATGGAACAGTGGAGGATATGCAACCTTTGGAGCAAAGTGACCCAGGTTTCCATTGCTAGCATGCTGCTTTCTGCAAGACCTTCAGAACACACACCCTTGTGGCCGAGATTATTTCTCTACGATACATTTCACAGTGAGAATATGTGTTCCAGTACAAATTATCAATTTAGATCTTTGCTACAGGAAAAGGACACTTGAAGGTGACCTGAGAGCTGTAAAAGCAGCAGTAACTCATTTACAGTCCACTGTGCTGCCCACCCTGACACCCAGAGAAGGCAGTCTGTGCTCAGCTTTCTGAGCACCCCTCATTCTCTTGTTGCACCCCTCATGACAGTGTGACATGCCATTCTCGAATTACAAAGCACGCCAACTACCCAGCCATATTTGACAGCTCTGAGAAACCACAGGTGCACAGAGGCTTCTGCTTGTTTCATCCTCGGCCACGGTACTTTTATTTTTACTGGAGACAATTTAAAGGATTGTAGTGTCTTATAATCCTAATTCAAAGATTAGCAACAGGAACTATATCGAGGGCACTGGATGGTGGGAGTAAGTATAACACATTTTAAACAGTTCAATTGGAATTATTAGTCCTCTGACAGACCAAGCCAGGGCCAGTCCATGCGACGGCCAGTTAGCGTCTCTTTCCTGTGGTGCTAATTTACACACACAAACTGGTGCATTCCATACCTCGTACATGATTCAGAGGAGGACCAGGCAGGAATGCAGCTAGTTTAATAAAAAGGACTGCGCCCCGTCCAGCTAAGGGATATTGGAAAAAAATCTTTTTGCCAGGATATCTCATTTGCCCCAAAATAGATTTGATGATATTCTACTTTTCACATTAAATTCTTTGGGATAAATAAGCAATTGCTATAATTATAAGAGGTTCAAGGGTGGTCAGTCTATTAAGAATGCAGGACAGATAGGAGTTTGCCAGACACATAAAATAGAGGCATTCCAGGGCAAGTAGCCAACATATAAAAAGTCATGATGTTGTGCAA